>JAECUM010036227.1:0-37996 GCA_016617855.1 Megalonaias nervosa
TATGAGTGGGTTATATAAGTATGACTAATTCTAATTCTTGCAATGATTACCTCGTCCCTACAGACAGTGCTGTTGGAAGGAACCAGTCGCCTAGGATTGGTTTGATCGTATGGAGTTTGTTATTCACTGCATCATTCCATGATACCTGCCACTTACCAAGTAAAGGCCTTTTGATACTAGGTTTAAAATCAGTGTTTGGTATTTTAAAATCTGCTGGCTCTAGGGATAAAGCTATTTGAATAGCGCGATCTGCTTTTTAGTTATCTTTACTACCGATATGGCTTGGTAACCTTAGAGTATATTATACTCTTGTGGGAGGTACACAGCTTGGTGTTTTTTATGAGAATATTGGTCAGTAACGGGTTGTCCAACTTTCTATTGTGTAGTGATATTAGTACTGATAATGAATTGGAGACGATGATGGAGTTTAAAATACGTTTAACTTTCGACACATATTAGCGAAAGGTCTACTGACCTAATTTCGGCTGAAAAAAATCGATTCATCATTTGGTAAGCAACTTTTGTTGTGTGATTTCCACGAACGAAGGCTGCAGCAACCTCATACTCATCAGTGTACATTCTTGTGTAGTTATTAAATTCATTGTGGAGTTCCTGATAAGAGCTGTGGAAGATGGAATGATTGTCTAAGATTTTTCCCAAAAGTACTTTTGGTTGTTTAATTATCCAGGTAAGTGTTTCGGAAATGGAAGTCTTATGGAATTTAGAAGGTCAATTTTTGTATTGTCTAGGCTGGATGATATTTTAATGCCAAACTCAGTTTTGGTATTTGTTTTATTTTGGTATAATGTTTTTTATTTTGGTTGGAATACAGCCACCGGAAAAGCAGTATTCAAAGGGTTTGAGATTCATTTTATGGCATATTGTATAGAAAGCATTTCTCTACAATCTGATAAAGGTGGTTCGTTCGATTGAGTCAGACGTCTTTATCTTGGGGATATCCTAAATGCCCCCAAAGCGAGTGTTATTCTTTGGTGGTGAATTGAGTCAAGCATTTTTAAGTATAACTGTCTAGCTGAACCATAAACAACACAACCATAGTCTAGTTTGAATCGAATAAAAAGTTTTAAATAAAGTGAGGATGACTTTTCTATCAGCACCACAGTCAGTGAGCGCATTTGTTTTTCTTGGGGATTTCAATGCCCATACCATTTTATGAGGATCAAAATACATAAATGACACAGGCAAAAAGGTAGATTTCATTTCTAGACATGATTTATGTCTTTATAACACCAAAACACCAACATATTTACCTTCGGGAACGGGTACATATTGATCTGACAATTTGCTGCTTTTGGAATATGATTGGAAGATCGCTGATGACCTTTACAGCAGTGACCACTTCCCAATTACTTTAAAGAATATTAACTCTATCAATGATGAAGCAGTTTTACACATGCATCAGAGATGATTGTTTTCATTTTCGACAGACTCTAATACACGTTTTCAGGTAGAAAATGATTTTAGGTTGCTGCCATCACATATTCAACGTAAGCGGACTCATACAAAAGAGTTCTAAGCACTGTTAATGAGCGGTCAAAAATGAACTGAATAGCATTAATACAATATTTACTTGAAAAGAATCATTGTGTTAACTTAAGTGAAAATTTGATAATTGAGTTCAGATTTAAAACATTTCAAAAGTACTTTGTTGAGGAACTCATTTTAACGCTGCTGTTAACAAAGAACAGTGAAACAATATTTTAATGCCCATTGATATACTTGGACTTTGGTAGCATTGTTTGATACAACAATACATTAGGCAAAATCATATGATAACTCTAAACTATGATTGACTTTCCTAAAAAAAGAGACGTTAAAAACTTTTTTTCCAGAAAGCTGATAAACAGTCTGCAATAACTAGTCAAAAGACAGGTAATTGGTGAAAGAAGACTGAGCAAAAACAATGCAGATAAGAAGAAAAAAATTGTGTTAGTCTTGTAATCGTAACGGTACATATTTCAAAAGACAAAGATCGTAATATAAACACAAATTCATAGCAGTATTATTACGAGCCTATGCTCTTAAAATAAGTAACAGAAAGAGCGAAAGACAGCAAGCTTTGTAAAATTTAACAAATAATTTATTTCCTAGAATACAAAGTGAAACAGAAAAAAAGAACTTAGGGTATTGCGAATTAAATCCCAAAACAATAAAAGAATTACAGATAGAAGTACTGATAATTTGAAGTCCTCACAGTTACAATATACGTATTTCTCTACTTGACCTCAGGCCACAATTAGCACTTTCTGAAAAGCAAATATCCTTTTAGAATGATCCTGATGTTTACAAAATAAAAACCATAACCTGTAAATTCACTTAGGAAAGTCCAAAACTCTGACCTAAATAAACATATTTCCTTCTTCTATTAATAAAGATCCAGATATTAAGCCCATTTAGCTAGAAGTTAGTTGTTTACAAAATTAAAGTTAAAAAGTCAATCAGGTCAAGCTGAAGTGAACTCAGTTTTAAAATATAAATAAGTGACTGACAAACAATTATATTAAATATACATAAGAAAAAGAAACATTTCATCAATAAAGCTTTCCTTTTACTATTAGTCAAATATACATGTGGTAAAAAATGACATAAGCTGAAATCTTAAGAATGACAAATTATACGTGAAGCAATATATTTCTATACACGTAAAAGTGCATATGTTATTAAATTGCCTTTTCTCTTGACGTGCCTGATGTCAATATTATATTCTTGCAACATCCACTCGACCTTAATAATCTCTGATTTTTGTTTTTCTTTTTGCCGATGAAAGTAAGGGGGTTGTGATTCACTAAACACAATAATCGGAGAAGCTGAACTAATGAAGACTTCAAAGTGTTGTAATGCTCATATCAAAGCCAAACATTCCTTCTCGATTGTGGAATAATGTCTCTGGTGCTTACTTAATTTCTGTGAAAAATAGCCTACTGGGTGGTCTACATAATTTTTCTCTTCTTGAATCAATACTGCTCCAACCCCAACATCAACAGACAGTTTAAAGGAGTGACTGAAATTTAGAGCTGTAAGAACTGGCGCACAAGTAAGTATGGACTTTAACTTAAAAAAAGCCTCGTGAAATTTTTAAGACCAATGAAACTTGGTTTTCTTGCTCAATAAATTTGTCAGGGGTTCATCATTTACGGCCAAATTAGAACAATATTTCCTATAGTATCCACCCATACCAACCAATCACATGAATTGCTTTTTACTGATAGGCACAGGGAATTCAGAGATAGCCTTGACGTCAGCGTCTATAGGATCAACTTGACCATGTCCCACGATATGTCCTAGAAATGTTACACAAGCATGGCAAAACTCAATTTTGGGTAAGTTAATTGTCAAATTTGAATCAGTTAGTCTGTCAAAGAATTTTCGAATTGTTGCTAAATAATCTAACCAGGTGTCGTTGTAGATGATGGCATCAATGATTTAAGCATCACAATTATCTAGACCAGATGTAATCATGTGTATTAAACGTTGAACCTTTCATCCCAAACGGCATCACTTTATATTGATCAAGTCCATCTGGAGTCACGAATGTTAATTTCCTTTGGCCTTTCCGTCAGTGGAATTTGCCAATATCCCTTCAGAAGGTCAAATTTGGTGACATACTTTTTGCATCTCCAATTTTATCAATGCAGTCCTCAATTCTTGGTAATGGAAACTAATCTATTTTAGTCACGCTATTCACCTTTCTATTATCAGTGCACATGAGTGAAGTATTATCTGGTTTCGGAACAAGTGTTCATGATGAACTCCAGTCGCTTTTACTCGGCTCAATGAAATCATTCTCCAGCTAATGCTGAATTTCCTTTTTCAAACATTCCTGTTTGAGAAGGTTCATCCTGTATGGGTGTTGCTTCACAGGTGTGGAATTTGCAATTTCAAGGTCATTGTAGATTTTATTTGTTCTTATTGGAACATATGGAAATAAGTGCTCAAATTCACGTAATAAGTGTTGTACTTCAATCTTTTCTTGTTGATGCAAATGTGAAAGTTTCTGGTACAGATTATTCATAGTTTCTGAATTCCGAAGATTTGTTACTCCAAAATCAATAGAGTCTGATTGCATTCCATCACTTAAATCCTCAGTGTCTGGGACAGGTAAAAGAAAATTAATTGTATGATCAACATATAGGTACTCCTTTAATTTATTTACATCCCAGGTGTACTATTTAACTCGTTAATTTTCTTCTTAACTTTGTAAGGGCCATAATACCTAATCTGAAGACAATTTTGAAGAATGAGCAAGAGAGACAGATCTTCATCACCAGACTCAAAAATTCTCTCCATCGTAGCTCTGTCGTACTTTTGACTTGAATTGCTTGAATGCCAAATTCAAGCATAACTAGATGGAAAATTCCATACATAAATTTTGACTCTTGATCCGATTGGACAGATTTGGGAAGGCCAAATTGAGTAAAAAAACTTTATGAAAACTTTTACTATTGTTTTAGTTTTAATCTTTCTCAAAGGAATTTTCTTTGGGAATCTTGTTGACGCACACATAATGGTCAACAAGTTTTGGTTACCTGACCTGGTCTTAGGTAATGGACCAACACAATCTACCATTATTCTGCTAAATGGTTCGTCAAATGCAGGAATAGGTTGCAGATGAGTCAGACTAAGAATTTTCTGTGTGTACGATTTTTTGGAACTACAATCTGATAGTCCACTGACCACTCATCACCAGCAGGTACCTCAGGTGGTCTCCATTTTCTCATGAGAATCCCATTTTTAAGAAAATAACAAACAGGTATTTATGTGGCTTCAGATTCACTAATGGCCCTTTGAAACAAACAGCAGATCTCAGAATCTTTTTCCTGTTCGATGAAAAGTGATTGTCGTTGTCACTCTGATTAGAAAAAAGAGAAAGAGTAGTTAAAAGAGGATCACTGTGATCAATACACTTTGATTGATCCAAACGAGAAGTGAAAGTGACCAATACATGTGTCAGCTAAAGGAATACTTTACTGATCAACATCAATTTCAAGAGCTTTCTTTGCCATAGCTCTAGTAACTGCACAAGCTGGGTATAAATCAGGCATTTCATTTTCAATAGGATCGACTTTCTGATATAACAAGGCTTGTCAGTTACAATTGGATTAACCACAACCTTATCTCCAGCTAGGTCATTGTCTAGTAATAAATGAATGCCCTCAATGGGTAAAGACACTGTTCAGACTGTCGCGGGTCCTGAGACTAAGTCTGATGAGAAATTTACATAATGGAGAGGAACATTAACATCTAATCCCTGAATTAGACTAAGAAGACTTCTCAGAAAAAGGGAAAGTACCTAATAATAAAAGACTCCTAGAAGATACTGTGTCCCTAAACAATTTAATAGGATTGGATTGGCCGAATCACTCATGAGTGATGTAGAACCCTTCGACATGAATCGTTCATAATTCTCCATAAGAAAATCAGACTGGGGTTTATTAGACCCAACAAATGTATGGGTTTCAAAACATGACCGTGACCTTGACCTCTTAGAAAATAAGAGCATTTGGAATAGATCTGTCTTGATTCTGTTGTTTAATTTTCAATTTATAACAATCGGAAATAACGTGTATTTTCTTCTTGCAAACAGGTACAAGTAGGAAGAAATATTGACTTCTGATCAAGCTTATCAGAACCTAGATTTCTAAAAGTTGCGCCCGATTGAAATTTGTAAGTGCTCTTATTAGGCTGAAGTATATTTTCACTAGACGACTGCTGAGTGGAAGACTTACATACAAAAGAAACTTTATGAGCTATGGAACACTTGTCAGCAACACGGGCAGCATTTTCTAAAGTTTCGATGTCCTCATGCTCATCAAAATAAGTCGTAACGTCACTATTAATGCAATTCTTGAACTCTTCAAGTAATATGAGTTATCATAGATCTTCGTGATCTTGATCAACTTTCTTGGCTAAGCAACACCAATCAAATATCTGCTCTGTTTCTGTTGCAAATTCGACATGAGTTTGTTCAGTTTCTTTTTTTATAGATCATGAATTTTTGTCGATAAGCCTCAGGCACTAACTCATAACCTTCTAAGATGCATTTCTTAACCAGATCATAATCAGCACTTTGATGTTCTGATAGGGAAACAATGATGTCTCGAGCTTTGCCAAAAATTGCACTCTGTAATAATAGAGTCCAATGCTCTCTAAGCCATTTCGAGTTTTCAGCAAGTTTGTTCAAAATGAGGAAATATTTATGTACATCTTTTTCTCTAAAAGGGGGTACTAACCTAATATTCTTAGTAACATCAAAACTTGAGTTTGTATGTAAAGTGGGGATGTTCTTTTCACTAGCCAGCTCTAATTGTTTTAATCTAAATTGATATTCATTTCTTCCTTTTCTCTTTTTCTCTGTATTTGCATTTGCCTCTCTCATCTTTCTCCAATTGTATTCTCTCTCTCTCTCTCTCTCTCTCTCTCTCTCTCTCTCTCTCTCTCTCCTTTCTGCAACTGCATTTACCTCTCTCTTTCTTCTTTATCTAACCGCATCTGTCTTTATTAAAGCTCAAGCTTTCTTAACTCTAATTCCATCTTGAATTTTAATTTTAATTCCTTTCTCTTTTATGTTATAGTCTGATACAGATTTACTAATCAAATCCAAAGCACTTTATCCAAAATATTCTTTTCCACCAAATGTTGGACCAAAATAATATTTATTTCTTACTTTGTTAAAGAATCTTTTGTCTCAGAAAGATCATACTTTCTGGCAAGCTGAAGGAATTGATCTTTTTTTTTCAAGACGTCTAACTTTTCCTGGGGAGGATTTGAAATAAAGATTTCCACTTTACATGACATTGTAAATTGTGAAATAATACTTGAGATTTAAAAAATTCTCAAACTAGCGGAATTGAAATTTAAAAAAAAAAAGTTTTCTGAAATATTTTAGCTAAATTCAAATCCCGGACTAGCCCCCAATTTACTGTTACGAGTCTATGCTCTTAAAATAAGTAACAGAAAAGAGTGAAAGATGACAATCTTTGTAAAATTTAACAAATAATTTATTTCCCTAGAATACAAAGTAAAAATGAGAAAAAAAGAACTTAGGGCATTGCCAATTAATTCCCAAAATAATACAAGAATTACAGACACAAGTCCTGATAATTTAAAGTCCTGAATAAAATTCAGTAAAAGTCCTGAAGAAATCCCAAAACTGAAGTCGATGACGTGTCTTTGGTAGCTATTAAAGTGTTGATGAATCAACATTCTTTTGATGAATCAGAGACATATAATTTCAGGTTTGAATATACTATAAATTCCAGTGAATGTTTTAATCCCGTAATTTTATCAGAGCACTTTTGAATTTCCTGAGAAAATAATCATTTGAATTCTATAATTTTAAAAAAATGATTCCAGCCCCAAAGTACAGGTCACAACATATAATATCCAGTTTAAAAGTGCTAGATGTTAAAGTAAGAACGACCAAGTCCTCACAATTAAAAGATCATATAGTTCGCTACTTGACCTTAGGTCACAATTAGATTTTTCTATAAAAAGAAGTTCCCATTATCTAATGGACAATATTCTTTTAAAATGATCCTTTAAAATTCACTTAGGAATGTCCAAAACCCTGACCCAAATAAACATTTACTTTTTCTATTAATAAAGATCCAGATATTAAGCCCATACACATAGAGAATAATTTAGCCAAGTATTAGTTGTTAACATTAAATGAAATAAAAAGAAGAAAATTCGGTCAGGCAGAAATGAACTTAGTTTTGGACAAGGTCAAGTCCAGCATACAGTGTTACATTACAATTGCATGTAATAAAGACAGTGTGTGAAAATATTTCTATATTAAACAATTACGGCGGTATATATAAACTGCAAAATATTCACAGATAGATTCGTATAGTATTTTTAAAGAATTTATAAGTGAATCGGATTCTTGGATTAATCGATTAGATGAATGTGATGTGCGTAACGTTGCAGTAAAGATTAAAACAATATGTCGCCTAAATGAATCATACATACTTGTCAAAGAGTCCCAAAAGATGTTTATGATTTTTCCAAAACGTACAGGAGCAGATTGATAAATTAATTAAATTAGGAATTATCTTAGAACAACTATGTAAACTTTACCGATATCATGAGGAAAATACCTGAAACAATATTATATTTTTCAAGAAAAAAAATGAACTCGCTGATGATTACAAGTTGGCATAATACTGTTCAGCGTGCATTGATTCGACCACTTACCGTATTGAATAACATTATATTCGAACATAAAACCCATTGGACTTTGATACTCGGTTGATGTATCCTAGTGTTAAAATTTGCTTACTGCCAGAGTTTGAAAATTTCTATCACAGATGAAATGTATGTTAATTCGTACAATCAACTGCTGTCCAAGTACACCCACAACCCCTTACGTTCGGTGAGGAGTATATACACCTGTCGAAAACAGATGAAAATATTGATGATTATTTCTATTTGAGAATACAATTTGTAAATATACAAGAAGTTTAATTGAATTGGGACGCAATCATTACCAAGGTGTATGCCTTGGAAAACACGAACTCTGCAGCAATGCATGCCTTGACGAATACTGTAAATTACATTTGCTTGCGTTACCCGCTGGTCTCAGTCCTCGAACATGTCTTCAATGCGGCAGGAAACGAAAACGATTGAGTCAAAAGTACCAGTTGAAAGTACCACTAACACTGGCAAGCTAAAGCTGATGACTAGAAAAATAATCTATCCCAGCGAGTACATGAACGACTGAAACAAGTTGACTGATACTCAGTTGCTACTGATCGAGGCATTCTATTTGTCGTTGTCTCTCGAAGATATTTCCTGCATCGACTACGCACATGCAAACAATGTCTGATCCTCATTCGAATGTAAAAGCACTGGTGACTACCATTGACCAGTATCTGTGTACGGATGTTCTGCAGCTATGCGTTTCGTAATAGAGCCATACTTAGTACAAACTCTACCCCGCACATTATTTTTCGTCAGTGGGAATGGCCTGAATTCGGTTTTATGAAAGACTTGGGTGGGGTTAGAATTGCTGACTGATATCGATCAGCATTTATTTATGGAACTAGGCAACCGGAATGGAGTTTCTATGACTACAGTTATGCTCGTGCAAATATTCCGAGCATGGATGGGTATGATCATACGTCCCCAAACAACTAAGTAATGTGTCTCGACGTTCACAGCTGGTATTAATGGTTAATTCTGCAGGCCAAGTTGGGTTTGAATGGAATGATCCCACGCGCGAGGATATTCAAAACATGTATACGAGTACAACAGCACCAACAACCATATCCAGAAGAGGTTCACCACACACTAACTATTATTTGCTAGACCGGATGCGTTGTTGGTGGCTTACGGCTGGTTGTACCCGTACCAACTTTAACGAACGCACCAAACTTGTCTTGCATATTCGGACCAACACCAACAATATGGTCCATGCACGGAACCTGCAGATGTATCTGCTATTGGAAATTCGTGTAAGCAAAACCTATTGATTTTGTCAACGAGCTTGGATGGTTCTTTATATGCAGATGAATACGGTACGGATACTAAAAATGAGTTTCACATTTCAGATTTTCAATTTTATGCTCAGTCCTATATTCGGGAATGCAAAAGAGAATCTTCGGAAACTGATTCTTATCGGACTTCTTTGGAAGAGTGAACAAGACCAGCTTTAAATCTTACAGTTGACCCAGCATTTGAGTCCGGGATGATCTTTAAATGTGGACTTGTCTTTAAAAGTAAAAACGATCAAAGCTGAAGTTAACGAAGGCGATCTATGTTTATGAGTGTATTTATGCACCATGATCAGTTTGTCACAGTTTGATACCAAACGATTTTTTATTCGCCATGTACTCGTGCGGGCGCCTGGAGATTGTTAAACAAACTTAAGATTGATGCACAAGCACGTTAAAAAGACCTTGGTAGTAATTCTGTATCCGAGGTAATGACTTGCAGATCTTCTCCCATAGAGACCTTACTAGGAGGCTCAGTTACTTGATCAAGTGGTAGATGGTAACGTGTTGGATGTTTTAATATTAATGTAATAGCAAATGCATCGACAGACCATGCCGCGTCAGTATCACGACCTTGTCCACCTTCTAACACACCTGGTGCATACAGACACCGAACGAATTTGTGTCAGAGTGAGTCTAATGGCGGTGGTTGTGAAATCAATTTGTATGTAACGGTCACAGCTTTCTGTTGAACCGCCTCAGATTGTTTTAAATGAATTACTTAGTTCCTGTATGACTGTTGGAAGTCGTGATACCCATCCGCAGAACCTCGCTTCACGATTCATTAACAATTTTTCGTATGCGTTATGTCCAAATACTCATTCCGCAAGTGAACGGTTTATTCGTTCCACATTAGCCTAGTAAGGTCCAACACATTTTAACCGCACAGCAACAGATCCGAGAAATTATTTGCGTTGGTCCATTTGCATCAAGATTGACCATGTTTTAGCGGTCCGCGTGAGTAAATAAGTTTAAGTGCATCTACAACACTTACTAGATCTTTAGACGTCAACAGCACAGGATCCTTTTATCTGGATCGAACGTATATGATAGTCAACGTGTACTTGTATAATCTTACCCCGACGAGGTCATGTGGAAGAAACAAAAGATAGCCTGCTGAACTTCGTTGGGTGTTCTGACATTGAACCATCCAGAGGTAATTTTTTTGTCTTGGTGGGGGAATGTATATTTAGCACAACACGCATTTAGCAAGCTATGCCATGGCATTCCCAGGGTGACTTTTGCTGCGCCTGGGAACTTTTCAACGGAACCTTCACATTTCCAGTAACAGCATACAATTTGCTTAGAAACTACACTCTTTTAATTATGATTATTTGTTTACTTGGTTGTTTATTATATATTTTCCCTCCCTTGAGTGAATTTTGTCGATGGGAAGTGGAACCCCCCAGAGCAATCTTTGCCTTGATACCTCCTTGATGATCTATCAAGAGATTCTTACCCGGAGTGTAGATGGGGAAGAAGAGCTACCTGCGACTGCATTGAAGTTATGATTGAGATCTATCGTTTGATGCTTTTATAAACGAGATCATATTGGTAACATGCAGATTACCCGATGAGTTCTTCTCCAGGCTTCGGTTGAATGTTAGAATCAAACTGTATATCCAGTCATGAACCAGGTCAACAATAATTATATCTAGGTCCCAAAGGGAGCCATAAATGTTTTTCACTAGCTCAATGGTGTTCCATGTAGCAGCGGACGAATTCTTTTTAGATCCTGTGCGTTAATGGCCAAAACTTCCGACAGAACTAAAATTATTTGCTCAGCAGTTTTAACTCGAGTTGGATAAGCATATACGTGTTCCTGCGAGGCACTCGATACAGTATGCGACATTCAATAGGACATTACCAAAAAGGAAAAGAACCGAACTGAAAAACGAAGCTTTGAAAAGCTCTTCTTTTACCGTCATTGACCATGCACTCAATCAGTTAGATATGTTTCCATCCTCAGTTCGCACGTTGATTATTGACTAGGTTGGATCAGGGACAGGACAGCTGTTGTTGAATATGATTTTGAGATGGTTAAATACGGATCGCATGTACATGACTGGGTTATCGACTGAAGCCCAATCGTGAAGGATTTTACGAATCTGCTTGAGTCGTCACCAAGAATACACCTCTGAATTTTTCACGATCGATAAAGCTCCTGCCATTGATGATCTTCACTGGAACGCGAATCGTCTTGTTTATGTACCACGACGAGATGTTTGAACACCAAGACAAACATTCCAGAACATTTTTTCGAGGACAACACTAAAACTGAGACGTGAACTCTGTCACTCAAAGGAACGCATATTCATAAAGTAACAACTGCAATATGTTCATGATATTTCGTAGCATTGACAAGCATGGCCTTTCAAATATTTTCTGGATATGGTGTACTTGCCAACGACCATACGTGGGATGAGTTTCAGAACATGTTTTCCGCGGTCATAAAGGACACGTCTACTTTCTTAACTATTGATTTAACAAGTGGAACGGCCTCCTTGGGTAAATATCGAACTGGTTTGGACACAAGCGTCTGATGAAACAATTTAACAATCATAAGAATCATATGCAAAAAATGACAAAATCCATCAACGATATCATAGCATAAGCCGCAGACCGACATCACAATACAAGAATACACGCAACTTGACAAAGATATGTTTATGTCGCGGCAATATGCACGAGATCGTTCCGAACAATTTGAACAAAGTTTAGTACCAATTGAACTTGAGGGAAATTACTGGTGCGAAAGAATCCTACGATCACTCTTATCAACTCATGATTAATGAATTTAAAAGAAAAATGAAGAATTCAAGTCACAAGCAGGAGTGGCGAGAAAACGTATAAAGTAAGGAAAACATATAAACAATTCTCTGTGGGAAAAGTCTTGGTGGACTCTATAACCAGTTGCAGGTAAATGAACTCATATATAGGTTGGAAACACTAGTGGGGTCAGTTCACGCGGGCAATAGTTTATCAGAAGTCATAAATGAGGTTGCCTTGATTTATCAGCGGTTACTCACTAATGACATCATGAACCCGGGACGTTTTGATTGTTGATTCGCGAACTTGCTGAAGATGGTGATGACTTATACAATACTGACGATGAAATCTCATGTGCTTTCCATTGAAATACTTTGTGTTGAACACGAATATGTTGCGTTGCAGCGTGGTGTTGACACGAGCACCATCAAAATCAGTCCAACCAAAAACAACAACGATGCCCGCATCGGTCAGTATTATCATCAGTGAAGCTGCTCAACAACGTCTAGTTCATTCGATGCTTGCAGATGCAATCAAGGGAAGGAGATTACTGTTATGAGTTAGCCCCACAGAAGCTATTAAACTAAACCGATAATGCATAAGTGACTTCAAAATTTGATATGGACGTACATTTGAAGATAGATCGAGAATAGTAACCTAATCGATGTGATCGAATAGGATTACAACTGCATAATCGGTTTGGGTATTTTCTTGAGTGTGAAAAACTTGATCAAACGTAGCTGTCGATTACGACCGCGATACCAAAGTTGGATTTGTTAACAATGTTATCATGGCGTTGTGCAGCAGTATACGTTATTTCATCGATGGAAAGGAAATAGAACCATGGTTGAATAATATTACCATTACAGCGACTATTATCGAACTCGCCAGATACAAAGACGATTATTCGCTGGCCTGCTCTCTGATGCTTCAGAAGGACATAAATGAAAATGCTGATCATATCGAGTATTCCTGGCATCAAATTACACAGGTTGTTTTTGTGGACCCACAACCCGTTGGTATGTCTGACAGACCTGGTGTTGGTGGCGGTCCTATGGGAAGTAGAAACCTACATTAATTCCGCTTCCGGGAAGAACTTTAAGCACATTCATTAAATTATTTTCCTCTTAGTCATGAATTTGTTTTGCTAACATGTTCACACACTTATATTATATCGAAAAGATAACAATAATGATGGAAAAGTAATATCATCGAAATTATCATTGTGGGCTCGTGTTATAAACTCATCAATTGCTGTCGTTTGTGAGGTCTGGAGGCACATCACCACTTTCATTTCTTACGCTCACCACAGACTTGATAAACTAAACCGAGTTTGGAAGATATCCACTCGCGCGAAAGATATCAATGCAATACCCAATAAGGAATCAGCTCACCATTCGTAGTATTTAAAGACGTAATTCTGGTGCGTCTGGTATAGGTACATAGTATAATTATATTTCACCAGTTAGGAGAAATTATTCTTGACTAAGACAACAATCTTGTTGCATGTGCATATCGTAAGCTATCATTGATGGGCCGGAATCTCTGCATATTTCTGAAAAAGACTTCACCGGATTGTACCCGAGTTTTTACTTTTCTTTAGATTACTTGGATATAGTTAAGATGACGTGCACTTTTTGGTAACAGTTACAGATAAATTACTGTGGTTCCTTCTGATACCAAACTGTAGTTGGAAAGCGTTGCTGACCAGATGAGGGTTATTGACACCCCTGTGTAAAATTAAGTAAAGAGTTTCATACTGGTAATTGAACTTGTTACACTTTTAAGCAATAATGTCGTATCACAAAGTTTAGTTGGGCTTAGCCCAAAGAAGCGTGCAAAAACGAGGGGTGCAGCAAGAGACGATTGCGAATCACATTGAAACTTCATCTGGAAAAATTAACTGCAATTATCCCCGATGTGATTAGCCAAAATGCAACTTAATCAGCTTAATGCAGCCAACAAGAGAACAACTCGGTGATTTTAAAATTATAAAGGTCAGAGCTGATGCAAGCGCAAAACAGCGGTGGAATATTTCATCCCCGCGTGGCTTTCAGCGATGATAGCATGTGCGGCACGTGTGGTTGCAAAAGCAGTTGCATTTGAGGCTGTTGGAACTGCATCCGAAATGGTTGTTGGTGAAAAACACACACATCTATGATTATTCGTCTTGTAAATTCATAAAAAAAGGAACAAGTTATTAGGAACAAGTCATACAATAAGATAAGACAGATGTCTTAATCTACTAGGTTAGGCTCTCAGAAGGCTTCGTCATCGATCAGTTTAAATCAGTTAAACATTTTCGAGGTGTCTATATGTGGAATGGACTCGGGCTTAAAGGCTCATTAGACGATGGCCCCCGCACAATGGAAACCAGTAATGTTAACGTTGATTCGTCAACGATGCCTTGAACTCCTTCGGTGCATATATGATAACGCCTATACATCTTTTGTATTTTTAACTCTTACGAACTAGAGCCACAACCTGAAGTTGCTGATTATTTAACCTGAGGCTGTGTTTTAAAAAGTTTATATGGAATCTTGACCTACCTGAAGATTTCCAGATACAACTAGTCGACAATATCATGGTACCTATTTGCTCTCAGAGTCGAAAACTTGGGACATTGAAAATTGCGAAATCCTTTACATAACTCTTCTAGCATCCTTTTAGAGGGAAATGCAAACCACCATATGCACATAAATTGAAACTGAACTCGTTCAAATATTGATGTATCCTAACTGAAGGAGAAAAGGACAAAAACGCAAAAGTCATATATAATAGTATTCTGAACTAAAACACATTCTAATTCTTAATTAATGGTTTCATTACATAAAATCAGCTTGCGAAGAATGTGCAATTAGATTCATTCGGTATTTGCAGCTTTTTCCTAGTAAACTGTTTACTTGACATATCTTTGAATCCAAACACAAATTTGTCTAACAAGGGAAACCGATTTTTTTTTTTTAAATTCAAAAACAGACCATTATTGAAGATTATTTAATTTATTTTGCTCTATTTACTTAAATTTAGAATCTCAAACCACGGCATGCCAGTATATAATAATCAGACGGTAAAGTATTTAAATAAACGAAGAGTTTGTACAATATGCAACAATAATGATTTAGGTGATGACTTTCATTATATGTTTATCTTTATTTCATAAACGGAAAGGAAACTATACATAAAATAGGTGATCACATATTGCCAAATAAATTACATTTAAACGACTTGTTTAATTCAAAATGTATTAAAGTTATCGTGTCGAAAATTAATTGATAGTTATTAGAGTTATTGTATCGAAATCCAATCGATAAGAGTTATCGTGTCGTTATTCAGTCGATAGTAGGTATGAATATGCTTGATATGCTTCTTTCGTGTTTTATTTAACAGTTACAAATATAAAAAAGACCAATCTCCTCAATAGTATCAAAATCATAAAAAAAAAAATTTGCAATCATGTTCAACGCTAATATTATTACTTTAATAATGTTGTTCAAAATAAAATATTTGTCTACCGTATAATACGATTATTTCATATTATATGGCTCAATCTGTAAATGATAAGTACATACATGGAATTTCTTCTACGACTGCGTCAGTATGGGCAGAATTGTTATTGTGGCAACTATTACGACGTCTGGACAAGTTATGCTTGACTCACCACGAATGAGTTTAAAAGTAGGCATGATACTGTGTCAGAAAGACAGAAAAACGGATCCAGGAAAGGTTTTCAGTCTGCTTAAAAATAAGTTGTGATTACTGTTGAAGGATTCCAAAACATGTTTAATTCACGGGGTTAATAAACTGAGATAACATTTTAGAGAACCGACAACATATTTGCTTGGACGAGCAATGAAAGCATGTGTTAAGAAATTTGTGTTTCTCTTTTTCATCTTGTAAATCTATCTAGTTTTTATGCTGTATGAATCGCCCTCTTGCTTGCAGTATTGTTTCGCTTGGTCCTATCGTTTATATACTATTTCTTAAACATCCATTGATCTATATATCTTACTTTTATTTGGCGCACATGAAACCAGTGTTTATATTTATCAAAGTGATACTTAAATGGTCGTTGTTTGCTATCTGCATGTCGGCAAAGAACTCATTCCTCGCGTATAAATAACATTTGGTTGTCAATATTTCCACGTTATTGACTATTCATGGTATTAAGTCTATAAATGATTTTCCTCTAATAAGTTGTCATTTGTCGATAATTAATGTTATGTAATCTAGATTACCAAACAGACAATTTGCATTGCAACAAAAAATCATTTAATTTTTGTAAGTCGTGAAGTATTTCACTTATACTTTTTAAAGCTCGTTACAAAATAAAGCGGAAAATTATTAGATCAATTTTCTTTAACACTGTCTTTATATTTCTTCAAAACTTAACTTTCTGATTATAATAGATACCACCAAGATTTTTTTGTTATTAGCGATGGTTCAGATTTTGTTGTTAATCAGGATGTTGTTATAATTCGAGCAAACCTTGATCGATTGATTTTTTAAAACTGTTTTTCACAGTACAGAATATTAATATACTTATTAGTTATGAAGATATATGTTCTACTTTGTATTAATATGGTTCTTGAAACTTTAGAATCTACATAATCTTTTTCAACGACGCAGTATTTAAGTTCGTTTGCAACTCTTAAAACAATCATTAAATCCTTTCCATTTGACACGTGAATATTTTCACCGTTCATTTTTGTACGTTTTAAAACAAAGCAGTGTTGGATAAATGATCATGTTTGCCCTAGTATGACAACTGCTACTCGTGAAGTATCCTTACACTATTCTTTATCTCGAGGTGTTCAAAATTTTATTCAACTGCATCTCCCAGTATCACTTTATATATTCATTTTATGTCATTAACCAGGAACCGTTTGCAATGATATGTGTCAGCTTGTCATCAATAGTAAGTTAACAATGTTTAATTTGCATAAATTTATCTATACATTTACCTACCGTATTTTCGTTGCTTCTTTTTTCTGGAGTCATACATATTTTATCTTTAATACTTGTAATTATATCAAAAATCCGTTTATGAATTATTTTCACAAGTCCAATGGTTTTGAACTTCTGTTAAGCTGTAATATTACGTATGTTTTATCATAATCATTAAAAATATATATATATATATTGTTCCTTTTGCCAGCAACTTCTTAATCTCAGTAATAATGTTATTTCCTTCATCAAACTACATATTTCTGTGCTTTTGCTCTGCTAATATCCTTTCAAATAAATTATACACATTGCCATATTTTATTAAACAATATATTTTTCAAAACATACAATACATATCATTACAAACTACGTGTCAACAGAATTGGTTTGTATATATTTTGTTTTGTTTTGTTAAATTTGCAAAACTTGTTGACTTCACTCTTTTCTTTTGTTACTTTAGTACAAGCCTACACGTAACAAAAGGAAACTGGGGTCTCGTCCTTTGGGGTATATGAATTTTGCCTAAAATATTTCAGAAAATTATTTTTTTTAAATTTAAAATCCCCTAGTTCTCGGAATATATCATATTTTGTTTGAAATTGTTAGTCGAATCAACAGGCTTTTTTCACAATATCATCAAAAGTGGAGAATTTTATTTCTAGTGCCACTCAGGAGCAGTTAGATAGTTTGAAAAGAGATGAGTTGCTTGAACTTGCCAGAAAATATAATCTTTCTGAGGCAAAAGATTCTTTAACGAAGCAAGAAATAAAAAACATTTTGATTCAGTATTTGGTAGAGAAGAATGTTTTCGATAAAAGTGTTTGGCTTTGGTCAGTAAGTCTGTATCAGACTGACAAAAAAGTAAGGGAATTAAAACTGAAATACAAGATGGAATTAGACTTAAGGAAGCTGGAACTTCAGAAAAATAAAGAAGAGAAACAAATGCAGCTGCAATTAGAAGAAGAAAAAGAACAAATGAAATTACAGAAAGAACAAATGCATTTACGGAAAGAAGAGAAACAATTGCAGTTACAATTTGAGAAAGAGGAGAGAGAGAGAGACAGATGCAATTGCAAAGAGAGAAGGATGAAAGGGAATTTCAAATTAAGTTAAAAGAAATTGAGCTGGCAAGTGAAAAGCACAATCCCACTTCACATACAAATTCAAGTTTTGATATTACAAGAAATATCAGGTTTGTGTCCCCTTTCAGAGAAAAAGAAGTAAACAAATATTTTTCTCGTTTTCAAAAAGTCGCTGAAAATTTGAAACGGCCAAGGGAGCATTGGACTTAATTATTACAATGTGTACTAATTGGTAAAGCTAGTGATATTTACCATTCAATGTCAGTTCATCAAAGTGCTGACTATGATCTGGTTCAAGAATGCATCTTAAGGGGTTATGAGTTAGTCCCTGAGGCTTATCGGCAAAAATTTAGGAACTATAGAAAAGAAGCTGGACAAACTCATGTCGAATTCGCAAGAGAAAAAGAGCAGTTATTTGATAGATGGTGGTTAGCAGAGAAAATTGAACATGATTATGAAAGTCTCAAACAACTTGTATTCTTTGAAGAGTTCAAGAATTGTGTCCATATGACTAATGTAGGAGAGGATCAGATTGAAACCTTGGAAAGTGCTGCTCCTGCTGCTGATAAGCATTTCTTAACTCATAAAGTTTCTGTTGTAGGCAAGTCTTTCACTCAGCAGTCTACTTGGAAAAAGGTATTTCAGTCTAATACGACTCAATCTGGCACAACTTTTAAAAATCCAGCTTCCGAAAAATTTGATTCAAAATCCTGGTCTCTTTCTACGTGTACCTATTGCAAAAAGAAAGGACACATTATTGCTGACTGCTTCAGACTGAAATATAAGCATCAGAATCAAGAGGTCAAGGTCATGGTCATGTATTGAAAACAATACATTTGTTGGGTCTAATAAACTCCAGTCTGATTTTATTATGGAGAATTATGAACCATTCATGTCGAAGGGTTCTATATCACTCTTGGGTGAGTTAGTCAATCCTATCCATGTTAAAATTTTAAAGGAATACAGGAGATTCTCAGAGTCTTTTATTATCAGGTACTTTGCCTTTTTCTGAGAAGTCTACTTCTAATGAGAGTGTTTTCATTCAAAGAGTAGAGTGCGGCTTTGTTAATGTTCCTCTCCATTCTGTAAATTTGTCATCAGGCTTAGTTTCAGGACCTGTAACAGTCGGAATAGTGTTACGTATATGTAATTAAATTATTTGTGTGTTAGTTTTAAATTTCTTTTTAATTTATTTTTATTTCATTAGATTTTGTTGTAAGGATAATATTTTTTACTGGATTTGACATTTTTCCCAGTAAATTTGGTTTAATTCTTTTAGTCTAATTAGAACGCAAAATGATTGTTATATTGTATTTTTAGCTGACCTAGTTCTTGACCTTGGTTCCGATTTTGTAAACACTAAGTGAAAATGATTGGTTATTACCAAGGTCATGTTCAGCCCACGTGTTAGCTCTGTTGTAAACAGTTTTATTTTTAAATTCATTTCCAGTATGGGAATCTGATTTTTAGATAGGGCTATTCTAGCCTACGTGGTAATTGACTTGTAGTGAGTGATCACGTGACCCATCACGCGTGTCTGAAATGACGTTTCAGTTGGGTTTAATTCTCAATCTCAGTGTTTATGAGTCAGTTGTAAAATAATACCTTGAGGCTGAAAGGTATTCCCGTTGTTGCCATTTGATTTGATTTTTTTTTTATTTAAAATAATTTATTCACCCCGGAAAATACTCTTCTTCATCGAAATTCTTGGACAAAGACATTTACTAAAAATTTTTCGGAATTCTAAAGTCGGAATTATATTCTTGGTGACTCAACAAGGGACTGTTGACACATCAACACAACCTGGACGTCATCGCCTTCCATACTGGAACTTCATCGAGATTCGAACTTGGATTCAATTAGAACTTTTTAGTGATAGGACTTCTGTTTGACTGGCAAGTTGTTATTTAGCACCTTTAAATAAGCTCCAACTATTATTAACAAGAGCAACTTGTGCTCCTTCTGACATATCACCACTAGCGTCTGTTCTAATACTTCCTTGTACTTCAGGTACAGCCTTGTGTGGCAGCAGGAAGACGTCTTCATCTCGTGTTAAAATTCTGACAAATAAAACATCTTGTATTTCTTCTGATAAACCTGTCCACGTTGTAAAATCCTTGTAAACGGCGTTACATTTGCGGTTTCTCGACAAGGAGAAGGAAGATTTGACGAACGAACAATGACTGGCAACATCTACATGTCCGTAATAAAGATAATAGACTTCGAAACTGATTATCCACCACAGAATCTGAATCTGACTCAGGCGCTAAGTTAGCTGCAATTAAAGTACGTCGACGATATCAAATTGTCATTGTCCAGCGGAAAAATGACCGGTAACTTGAACATGGACGGCATAAAGATAATCGGACTCGAGTAATCAATCAAAGTCACGCTTTAAGTTTGAATCAGATAACTTTTGTTTATGATTATAAGGTACATAAATCCGGAGATTCGATATCCGGCAACTTGATGTTTACAAATATCGCAAAAGTAACCGGATTAGCAATAAACTCACTACCAGACAATGATACCGACGAGGTCAGTTATGCTCATTTAAAAGGCGCACTAACATCGTACTTATATTTGTCTGGTGGATCGATGAGTGGTTCGATTAATATGGGCTGCAAGTTAATTTTTAATTCACAACTTGACAATACAACCCTGAACAATGATGATTGGTTAACCAATGTCAGATTCGTTAAAAACAATTTCGTAAAGTTGTCTGGGGATACAATGTCTGGCGCGTTGGATATGGGCGCCTACAAAATAACGTCAGCGTATTCACCAACAAATTCAGTAGATCTAACAAACAATAAATTACGTTGATAATTCAAGAAGAAGTGCTATTTCAGCTGTTGCAGCTGCATGTGACGCTTCTTTTATTAAGAAAATATGGTGTGGAACGATGACAAGTCCTATTGACATGAGCGCGAACAAAATAACGTCAACGTACATTCCGTTTGATACAACAGATCTAACCAATAAAGCTTACATCTACTGTGCTGTTGCAACTGCGAGCGGAGTAACAAAACGAACTAAAAACAGTGTCGGTTATATTCCGACTCTGGTAGAAGCATTGGATGATAGGTGGAGCTTTGTTGCAAGTGCATCAACGCAATACCCTGGTAATAGTCCAAATCATGCTTTTCTGTTTAGTTTTGTTGCTGGTTGTGGTCAAGGGTGGACTACAAATGGAGAAACTAGTAACTTCTATATTAAAGTTCAATGTCCTACTGCAGTTGCAATTGGCGATTTCATTTGCGAGGTCGACTAAGTTCTGGTATTGGACGAATTTATAACTGGTGGTTCGAAGGCTCTAATGACAATACAACTTGGGCAACGTTGTACAGTACAAATAACACTTACATTAGTACAACGGCGTACTTTACACTTGCAACGGCAAATACAAAGTACACTTATTTCAGAATATACGTTGTAAGCGGCAGATAGTCCATATCCAGGTCTGACCGTGTTTCAAATATGTACCGTTGACTGTCAATATGGCAGATATAATAATTAACAATCAGACCCACATAGTATAAAATTAGCAAAACAATTTTATAACAGTATTTCAAATCCAATGACAAGGATAACAGATCCTGTTGTAATTCCATATTCTCTAACCAATGAAGCTACTGATAATATTGATTGCCGAGATGAACAGCAAAAAGTGGAAAATGTAATAAAAATATATTACTCGAGCACAGCAAAGAAAATTCTATAACAATTAACAAATCAAATTTAATATAAAAATAAAGTTCACGGTGGAAAAAAAAACGGGGCAAGAGCGAATAAGAACAGTACATGATGAACCTGACAAGCTGGCTGAATCAAAAAAAAAAGAAGTTTATAAAAAAATACAAAGTTGAGAGTCTCGTTCTTAAAAAATCGGATATTTCGCGAGTTTGGAATTGATTATTATGATAAGAAAACGTTGATTGAAACTGTAGATGAGATACTGAACTAATGCTAAAACGTACACTAACGCGATCAGAGCACTAATATACGATGATATTGGACTTGATCCAGTACTTATCAATAAATCCCTGAAAATAATTGCAAATCTTGCGCTATTGATGAAACAGAAACTTTACGCGGATCTAGTAAACAACGTAACTGAAATAAAAAACATTTTTAATTCGTACAGTTCGTTAAGAAAAGAGGAAGCATTAACAGATAACAGATTTGAAGATTATTAGTCTGATTCTATGACAAGTACAGAAATTTTATAGCAGATCCAAAAAACGATGGATTGCCAGTACTTCTTGATTCGGTTGCTGGTACTACAACTTTTACTATCACGTAAAAGATCAAAAATTAAAAAGCAAATCATAGACTTTAGCCATGTGTCTGAAGGTATTCCAAAAGAGAACATGATGTGTTAATGCAATGTTACAAGTTATATCACAAAAAATATCTAGTGCGTAAGGCAATGTTACAAATATCACGGCAGAATCTTACGCGTAATTTCATTGTATGATTCCTAGTGGAGCTGAGTTAAACCCGTTCTTCTTGATAATATCTGGTGTCGGTGTCATGTTAACAATTGCGTTTAAGAAAATCGAACCTAGATCTGAGACCGCCAAAAAACGCATGTAAAACCGCAAGCGTGACTTATAAAAAATTTACTTGATCAAAAACGGTCATACTTGCGCGTTGTCAAATACGATATGGACGATATGATCAGAGAATTTCGAATTATTAACAGTATGCTGACTGACATTTTACCAATGCGAGTTGAGAAATACGAAAACCGATATTAAAAACAATATCAAGTTGAATGTGTTAGCTCTAGTAGAGCTGACAAATCAAATATGATATTTTGTCTAAACTTAATAACATCATTCAAGAAGATTGATTATCACACATCAAACTTGAAACAACGACTACAAGCAGTTGTTTAGTAGTAAGCTATTCTGGGGCATTATGGCTCAATTACGCTATTTTTTCTAATTACATTTACTAGAATTGATCAATCTAATTTAAGTCAGTAGACAAATATCGATTGTTATAATTTATTTGTAATAAGGTGATAGATTATAATAAGCTTGTAGCTTTCTACTGAATCCCAAGATTTTGTGTTATTTTTAGACTAAAACAATTGATAAAGACCACACGGGAGACTTTCTGAAAGAAACTGCGCAGGTTAAAGTAATCAAATCAAATTATAACAGCAAAAGTGTGGTCATACCAAAAAACTGGTTGAAGATCTTATTGTGCTAGAAAAGCGAAAATTCCATATACCCGTTTTATGCCCTTGGATAAATTCCAGGATAAATAAGCTCATGAAATGAAGGAAAAAACGCAACACTTATCTACTTACTCTTGGATCTCGACGATTGTATGTGTTAGTATGGTTACAAGCGTGAAACACTAACATCAAGATGATGCTGTATGCATACGTAATCTGTCTGCTTTGAAACAATAAAATGCTATATAAATATTTCAGTGCTTTAGGATAGAAGATTTCAATATAGCCAAGTCAGTCTCTGTTTTGTCTTGCAATGGTATGACCATAATATGTTCTTCAGTCCAAATTTACATAAAAAAAGCAAACCTTAAGTAAATGTATTATAAACATATTATTTGACAATGATGCGATAATTACCTTGAAAGGTTTGGGGTAGAAAGTTTGTCACATGTGAAAACAATACATTTTTTTTCTTTAAAGTGAAATCTTGAAGCATAATCACAATGGTCGTGGACATATTGTTATTTATCACATAGTCGGTGCACTTTTCCTATAGTGTGTGCAGTTTAATACTTTTGATATTATACATGTGAATATATCGGTTTATGTAATTCTGACTGGTCCAAATAAACCCATGAAATTATTACTCTTTACTGAGTGGCTGCGATAGTGGGGAAAACTTTTTTAACCCCTCCTCCTGGAACTTTTTATTTTCATCGAACATTTTTGGCCGCCATTTTTTGATTCGACTCGCGAAAGGGAATTGGTTAAAATGGTATCGTCTGTTTCAATATTGCCAATTTATCCCCACAGGGGTTTGTTATGTCATGTATAGCATATCATAACATGAAAAATGACAAAACCCCCAAGACAAGAACAATAACAACAAGTAAAACTACCGGTATTGCTTAGATGATAACGAGGAGGGGGGGGGGAATGGGTGGGCGGTATCTGTAGCATGGAATCCACCCTATATACAAGCTTGGTTTTAATGTGAACTTACTGAAGTATATAAATTCACCTTTGTTCACAGAAGAATGTAGACATAAACCGGTCTCCCCAACTGACAGAACTTTATCCAACCACAGCATATTTACGCGGTAAATATGTGATGCAAATCCGACTCAAAAAGAGATTTGTTTACGTTGTCTGTACAATCTAATGTTCCAAATCAAATATTGCAAATATTCGGTCACAATTACATTACAGTGAATATATATATATTTCTGCATCCAGTAATCTTCTTTTCACAAAAATATCGCAACAATGTAATGTGGATTTCAACGTAAACACTGGCACTGTGTTGTGTACGCCAACTCAGACCGGTATTGTGCACTGTATCAAACAATGTGATATCACAGGCATAGGACATTTTGTGTTGATAAATGTTTTTGTCTTTTGTAAAATGTTCTGTTTATTTGGACGGACACTTATTCTTTGATTTATTGTTATCAAAAATATATGATATACTTTTACTATTTCAAATGAAAAGTACATCGTCTGTCAGAATGAACGAAATTACTCGTTTTTATTTATATCTAAATAATTTCTGCTGAAATAAAACTGTGATAAAATGAATCTCGAATAGGTGATGATTTAATATTAAATTCATGAAACTAGTGAAATAATGTCTAGGTTATGTTCGCCATTAAGCTGGACATTATTTATCTCGTTTCATAAAATCAATATTAAATCGTTACCCATTTGAGATCCATTATATCTTGCATATCAGTGTAATAGAATTCTATTTCCTTTATATCTTTTTTATGTAACCCCAATGTCAAAGGCATATCAGTAGAAAAGCCTACAGAATGAATCCTTGCAATGATATGACTAAGATAAACATATCTTTGAGACCGAAGCAGAAAGAAAGTGACCAAGTATGAAAAAGTACTAAGGTTACCTGTCGTATTCATTATGTCAAAGGGTGTTTGATGCGTATTCGGCATTACTCTGCCGCCAGAAAATTCACTACAAATTTTACATCATTCTTGCAATTTTACTGTCAAATATTTGACAGAAAATCGACTATCCACCTCTCAAGGGGACCATTCCTGAGCCATCTTAATTGATTTTGACTATAGATGGGACAAGTCGATCGGTAAATTCAATTATTGTTGTAAATGATACAAAACAATTATCTTGGGCCTTGCATTAATGGCAGACAGCGAATAACAAAATTTAATTAACTCGAGAAGTCGGTGGCATGAATATCTCAAAGGGCCAAGCCATTCTGACGCTTATACGGTACGTTATGTTTTTTTCTGTTTTCTTTTGTTTCAGTGGGGAGGGGGAAGTTGTATTTCCATGTATTGTGTCGTGCTATTAAGATCAAAATATGCAAATAAAGTGCCGCAGAATATGGAAATTATGCGTGTAAACTTATAATTCTCCACACACATACATGAGCCCAAACTTGAGATATTTGAAGATCAATATACACTAAACACACACACACACACACACACACACACGCACACAGATTAGCAAGAACTTTAATACTTGACGGTCAGTATAGGTGTATTATTCTGCATACACATACATGAGCCGGAACTTAAATACTTGAAGGTCAGTATACACTAATTATCCTCCGTACACGTACATGAGCCTGAAGTTAAATATTTTAAAGTCAATATACTCCACTCCACACACATAGTTGAACTAGAAGAGAATACTGGGTAACCAGTATACGTGTATTTCATGCAGTATCTAGATACTGCAGCAAGACAGAAAGGAGATTTTTGTCCATTTGATAATTACGGAAGGATGAAACAGAAAGCTCTTTAAATTTGTCTTTCTCTTTAAACCCTCATTATTTAAAAAAGGTTTAAAGAATTCCTCAGTTGTGGGAAAATCATTTTTTTCAGAGAAAAACAAAACAAGATTATTAAAGAAAATACAATATGTTATTATTTATCGTTTAATCCTTGATGCATAAGACCTCTGTCATGAAAAGCTATTGTTGCCAGGAAAGAGATTAAAAACACTTAAACCTATCAATTTAAGAAAGAAAATCTGATATTTATTTGACATAAGTTGGAACCTTTAAAGGATGAAATACATGTTGTACTGTGCTGTGTTGTGCTGTGCTCCATTAGCGCCTTAATAGTTACAAAATAGTGCGTACATTTTTAAAATTAAGTGTTAGAATCGGAATCGAGCTTCTTGAAATTAAATTTTCAAGCCCCTTGAGGCCAGACCCGCGTGAACCATATTTATTTTTAAATTACTTTGGGCTGGAGATACGTAACCGAAATCGCTAAATTACTGTCTTAAGCAACGGCAAGTAATTAAATTAAGTGTTAGAGAGAGAGTCTGAAACGTCATCATCGAAAAACTGTATTATCACAGGACGATACAAATTCGCGTAACTCAAACAAGATATATTGCAAGATAGATGGTGATACCAGGTGCTCAGCTGGCTCTGTTCCAAAACATCTCAATGAACGACCAGACAAATCCATTTCCACACATGTTCTGAGCTAAGCAAACAGTATCGTAAGCAAAGCGACATAATTTATGTAATAAATAAGAAGTGAAACACAACCGACAGTTTACGATGCTATGGCTAACTCAGTTTTCACACTAAGTTACTACATGTTTTTGAATAATACATTGAAGATGTTCCACAGATTCACCAACACACTCAGATCACTCCAGTTTCATTGAACCTGGTTGCAAATGACTACACGATAGTACCAAGAATCGTACAAGATAAAACAATTAGACAGCGCTTAAAGATGAGTACATGTGGCCCTAAGGATAATAGTGTACCATGAATAAATTTGTTGCAAAACCTAAATCTAAAACTGGCTGGTTTATTTCTGTAAATGGAAGAGAAAAACGTTTGTATCCTTTATTATTGAGAGACAATAGTATTATAGTATTAACTTTAAGTTACAGAAGGCCAAACAGAACACGAAAGCAAGAATGATTTGATTAAAGAGATCGAACATTATAAACTTGCCAGAAAGAAACATAAAACGGCATAATTTATTATTATTATTATTATTATTATTATTATTATTATTATTATTATTTAAACTGGGCAGATGTAAACGTAGCCACTGTTACAGATAATGTGGATGTTGTAACTGCTGGTTTAGGAGCAGACTGAATAGCAACAGGCTTTCTTATCGTATTGACATTAGAGAGTTTGGTGCAACTTTACTGTGGGTGGGGAAGGTTAAAGCTATCAAGGGAACTATGTAAGAAATTACAAGTTACAAGACAGTAAGTAACCTGTGCATAAATAAGTTGAATAGTATTGATGATATGCTAATTAGGGCAATAAGAAATAACTAAACAAAATCATGTCGAATTTCGTTGCTACGGGTTACAACAAATACAAGATAAAGAATGTTGTAGAAAGAAAGTTAGTAATGCTGAAGGCCTATATACCGAAGAGTTTCAAGAGACTTTTAAAGAAGAGAAAGAAAAAAAAGAAATAGCTTTCAGAGAACCTTAAAGAAAAAGAATTCTATAATTGCTAAAACAACGGATATAACTATTTTAGTGAAACACGTCAAAATTACAGAAAAGCCAAAAGCTTTAACTTTCGGTTGGGCAATTTTCTGAAACACAACGGAAAGCTTTCTGAGAAGGGAGTTTATCTTAGCTATCCTATTAATAACAGAATGCATTTTACTAATCTGCATTAAGTTTTATTAAATACTAGCCAAAATTGTTATATGAACCATATAACTTCCAAATAAAACATTTTTAATAAACTTGAATTTTAAGGATAATTTTGACATTGATCTTAGTATATAGTATATATAAGCAGTATTAAAATTTGTTACGAATGAATGAAGTTACAACAAAAAAGCCATAATCAATTAAAACCGATTTAGGGGGAACAAGAAACAATATTTGTAAAGAATTGAAGATCAACACTGCCGAGTACACTCACAATAGAGCAAACACATTTGATTAGGTGACTCCTCAAGCAGCAGAGAGGGTGAACCCTACAAATTAGTTTCGAACCAAAAGATTTAAACATGAAAATCATACTAAATAAGGCAAAAAAGTATAAGGTCAATAACGTTAAACCAAAACCTCTAACCGAATTGAGATTCTCTCTACGTGGGTTATTTACGCTGTTACTTTTTGTGACACCTGTGTTTGTAAATGCTATGCGGTGCTCATTTATGTGCTCTTGCGTGTCATTTTTGTCCGTCCACCCTCTCTGCTGCTGTGGATTTTATCCAAATATTTTATCAAGTCCGTTACGATATCTCGACCTATGATCATGCAAATTTATTGTTAAAAAAAGTTTTTGTACTTAATCATATCCATGTCCCCTGAACACCAAGTATATTTTGCAGCGTATGATTATCAACTCCGTTAAACGCAACTAAAATATTACAGTTATCTCTGATCACTTTTGGAATTTGTGTATAACGTTGGGTAACATAAATCACGTCTGTATTTTTATGCCTGCCTCTGGAAAATATCCGAGCTGGATTTGATTGTTTGTCCAGCATGACATCGTCGTACACTACTAAATTATTAATAAGTCCATCAAGATCATCTACAGATGGCGCTTCATCAATACTAGTAATAAAATCAATAATATCATTACCGTCTTCATTCAGCAACTTTGCATTTTCATTAAAATCTTTAAGCACTTCATAGCATCGTTGATCATCTACAGATGGTGCTACTAAATATAATTTATCCCACTTAAGCCATCTCATTATCAGATTAAGCAATAATTGCGTCTTACTACTTCCAGATGGCCCAATTCTTATCATTCTAATAGAATTAGGAAACGCTGGGTGATGTTTGACTGGCTCTTGTTTTCGTGTCGCCGAAAAGTCAATTGTATCCATAATAATAAATAATATGAAGTTATATTGTGTTCGATGCAAGGCAACCACCCCCACCGTTGGATTAACAACAACAATAACAAAAAAAAAAAAACGCGCACTGACAGGTAAGTGTGAAAAGTGTGGCACAAAAAATATAAATTTATTTCGTCTAGCACAAAGACAGGAGGTGATATTGCTGCTTCTTTGGGAAAATTACCTGGGACTCCGTGGGCGAAGTATTCCGGAGAAAAACTACTTCCAGGATATAATTATTGTGGTCCTGGAACTCGACTTGATATTCGACTTGACGAACGAGATCAACCAAGACCAGGAGAGTATCCAATAAATAAGATTGATCATGATGTTGCGTACAAAAACAAGGATTTACAACAACGGCATCTTGCAGATGTGAAACTGATTCATGCGTTAAATTCTATACCTGATAAATCTCTCAGAGGAAAACTCGCTAGTTTTCTAGTAAAAACTGCTATGAAAGGTAAAATAATACTAAGGGCTGGGTAATTAATTATATAACTATTATAATGGAATGCATTTATTATAGCCCAAGAGGATATTGGAAGGGCACAGCAGCGATTAGTAAACCTGCTGAAGCAGCAAAAGTCTCACGTGCTGCTGCTGCAGCGTGGTTAGCACGACAGGCAATATGGCAAATCTATCTACGTCCACTTAAAAAAATTAAGTACGCGTATTTTGATGTCAGCGTTTTTAATGAAGTTCATCAAGCAGATATTTTGTTTTTACCACATGATACTATTAAAAACGTGGACGTCAATCACGCACATACAAATACGCGTTAACTGTCGTTGATGTTGCAAGTAGATATAAAGAAGCGGAACGATTATCAACAAAAACAACATCTGAAGTTGCATCTGCGTTTGAACGAATTTATCAACGAGGACCTTTGCGATGGCCACAGTTGCTACAAGTTGATCCTGGCAAAGAATTTCTTGGTGCAGTATCATCGCTGATGAAAAAGCATAATGTCAAAATCAGACAAGGACACATCGCAATTGATCGTGATCAGGCAATTGTTGAACGATTTAATCAAACACTCGCAGAGCGGTTATTTGGATACCAGTATGCGAAGGAAATAATTCAGAGCGACATGAGATCTCGTGAATGGGTTGCAAGATTACCAAGTGTGATAACTGCGTTAAATAATGAAATTACTCGTGCAACTTCTATAAAACCTATTAATGCAATTACAAAGAAACATATACCCCGTAGCGATGGCTACGGACAACAACGTGACTTTTCAAAACAGCCAGTGTTAGATAATGTGACTGTCAGATATTTATATGAACCTGGTGAACTTGAAGGCGGTAAAAAAAGAGCAACTGATCCTGTCTGAAGTGTGACCACACATAAAATTTCTAGCGTGGTTAGACCTGCCATCTACAGACTAGATTCAACTGCTCCTCAGCGTGGATTTGTACGTGAACAATTACAAGTAATTCCTGAAGACACACAGTTACCACTGCGTTCACTTCTGTAAACTGGTACCCCTACGTCGATTGCATTCAAGACAGGTCAATATGACATTATCACGTGTATGACCAAGATCACTATTAATTCTGTCTACGGTGAACTGTCTTGGATTATTACTCGTATACTCCCATAGCATATTACAATTACAACTTGCACAATGATTATTCTGTCGTTGTTTTAGTGTTATAATTAATTCAGTATCAATATCAAAGTCGCGATTATTTTTTATGTCACATTGCTTATAACCAAATAGTTTTTTTTTCTTATTACGCCAACACCTTCGGTGTCGCTAGCAGTTTGATTATTATTTTCTGTAAAATTCATAACAACCCTGTGTAGTTGAGATATTCTTCTGACTCGAGACACCGCGAGATAAACTAAATTTGACCATTCGATTCTATCATCGACGATCCAGATATTTGTATCAGTAATAGTTAGTCATTGTGACGAATGAATCGTTATAGCATATCCTAGCTTCCATGGAGTTTTATCCATGATCAACGCGCTCTCAACAACATCAACATCAACCAAATCAATATCATTCAATACAAGATTTTGTTTTTCATTTGTTCCTTGAATTTCAACTTCAATATTCTGTCGTAGAGTATCTGCTGGGCGATAACACAATGATACGGGTAGATCTGAATTTCTTTTTTTTATGTAACAGAAATAATTTCTCCCGCAATTCATCACGAACTATTTTTCTACTCGCAACTATTAAATCATTTGGTCTCCATAAATTCCAAAAATCGTTCACAGGAGTTTCTGGAATTATTTCATGCATTATCTCACATTGTATTTTATCTGGCTGTAGTCTGATTAATCCTTTAAATTCTTTCAGACGTTCATCAATAGCTCTATGATCATCATTTATTTCTTCATAATAATCCACAAACGTTTTTAACCACTCGTGCGGAGACTGCTCAACGAAAGGTGGTGGTTGACCATGATCGCCGCACATAATCACAGCAGTATTTTTTGTCAGTAACCAATCGAGAAATATTTTTAATGTTTCTAACGATACTGTACAAATTTCATCCCAGATGATAATCCGGGGTATATATTTCTCACCCATTCGCTCAGGTGTCCACGTATCCCCGCACCATCTGAAGAAACCATGATAAGTTTGAGATTTTACTCCACGTTCATTTATTTCTCTGGCTAGTCTATGTGTAGGTGTCAGAACAATCATATCAACGGAGTTCTTCAAACCCGTAACATCGTTACGGCGAAATAATTCAATGGCACCTGTTGTTTTTCCAGAACCTCCAGGTCCATTGAGATAAATGATTTTATGTCTGGGCACAGGAGCAAACACAGATGGTGCCGATGATTTTAATATTTGATTATGATTGCTGTAATATATTTCCTTGATTTCAACGTCTGCAGATTCTGAATAATCAAGTATATTTTCTTGTTTTATTCTCCATGACCCCCATTCGTCATTACCGAGTAGCGGTTTTAGCAAATCTAAATACGCTTTATTTATATAAAATGAATCATCGATAATAAATTTATCGAAACGTAAGCGAGCATGGAAGATCTTAAATGAGTAAATTGCGGTGACTCACCAATAATATAACTCACGATTGTACCTAATTTATGTCTGATAAATGTCTGATAAATAAGCATTGATTCTACTTACGAATGTTTCTTTGTTCGTTGTATCAGCAATTATAAAATCGAGTTCAGCATCATCCATAATTAATCTTGTACATATTCGTTAATGATCCTCCCTGAATAAACTTACCAATTATTTTTATACCAAGATCATTTGCAACTTTATTTTCATAATCAATCATATCAGGATTTTCATCACCTGACTCTGCCAGGGAATATTTCTTTTGTTGTGGTAACCAAACTTGTTTCTGCGGACGATACGATATAATGGCTTCACTTACTTTCAACGACACTAAAATTCCAGTATGAAGCATATATCATAATAGTACTATTGAATCCCAATATTTTTCTGAGAAATGTCTTCCAAACCAAACATAAATAATCGGATGCAGGTTTTTCGCAAACTCGAATGACTCTATACAAGCAAATCCGGTTAAGTCAAAATTTGGTAAGAGTCCGTTCATCGCAACTCTGGTCATCTCGTGTGTGGGATGTCCGAATCTTTTGAAATATTCAGAACAGTCTCGGTATCCAAAAAAAACTCCCAGGATAACACGCTACCATATCAATCGATATAATATCGCTATAATCATAGGTAGTATTCCATAATCCGTCGTGTCCGTATTCGACACAACTGTGCTGGATGTCTTCAAGAAATTCTAATCGTCTCGTTTTCCATGAATTTTTCTCTTGAGTAAAGTGAGCCGCAACTGATGGAACTGTAAAACAATTATTCAATAATCGTTCAACTTCAGCATCATCAGAATTATATTTCAATGCAAGATTCTTCATTTTTTCGTGGAGAGATTCTGCACGATAAATTTCGCCGTTAGGCCTTACAAATTGATCGTAATACGAATCTGAACTCTGAAATAACCAAACAGATACAGGGTCACTCTTACTAATATCATTAATAGCGTCGAATATATAATCGCTATAAAATTTAACTGTCCTATCCCGTGGAAATATTGTTACAGCGTTAGTCCATGCATATGCATTATGATCAATGATTATTATGGGGGTTCCATATTTTGTATATTTCGGTTTGTGCAAAATTTCTCCGGTTAGTGTTTTACTGTTATTGGAAATCTCAATTTCTTTTCTAGCTTAGCAACGTCGCTGATAGATGCTCCGGTATCTTTGATGTGTGATTGATGTGATTATGATTTTTAACGTAGCTTTAACAATTTTTCAGTCATATCGCTACGATGTCTGCAGTGTGGCAGTTTATAGTGATGTCTAGCACTGGGGCATCGTGCCGCAGACATGTAGCATGATGTCCCACCCAGTCACATTATCCTGACACCAGGCCGACCAGTCCTAACACTAACCTCTTAACGCTGAGCGCCAAGCGAGGCAGCTGTTAGTACCATTTTTGTAAGTCTTTGGTATGACTCGACCGGGGATCGAACCCACGACCTCCCGCATCCGAGGCGGACGCTCTAACCACTAGGCCACCGGAGTGGTCCTCCGGTATCTTTAACTGTTTCTGCCCACGCATTTATTTTTTACGTCTTAGATCCGTTAAACCGTTTCCGCGTATTGCTTTTGAGAAATGTTCCATAACTCGCTCAGCTACGCAGTTTAGTCCCCTTGATAAAATCGACAACAACATTGGCTTGAGATTATTAACGCTAGGTTTATCATTTAGCGGATATATCGCATAAATAACTGCAGTTACAGGATATGCTCTTTCATAATACGGTTTATCAATACCAGTCAATATTCCTGGCTTGGATTTTTTTATTTAATGTAACAGTATTATTTCCAGTATGAAGTCGTACAGGGTCACGTTTATCACGGAGAATCCAAGTGTCATCATCTGTCTGCACAATAAATTTTACTAGAATAATATATCGCTGATTGTCGAGATAGTTAATAATATTTCTACCTCGTTCGTCACGCATTCTAGCATAGATGGCATTCATGATCCTGAATGTCGACCAAGTATGAGCCGCACCATCGTTGCGAAATTCTTTCTTGGCTACGATCGCTATTTATCAAAGCCAGATCTTGCATCGAAAAATTAATTTTAGATTTTGGTAGTTTGTCAAGATCAAATCTTGCTCTGGAAGGTTCAATTACGGATAATCTCTCAAATTCCTCCATACTATAATTAAGACAAATATATGTTTAATTAAACTTTAATTATATATATAATGATTCAAACAAATAATAAATGCAGGTGGCTCGTGATTGGTTATTCAACTCCTTGTAATAAATCATGCGTAAATGAATTCTGTGGTCAACATATGCAAAGTTTTCGCAAAGGTAGTTTAGGACCGAAAACGCGTTTACGATGTGGTGTTGGAGTCAGAGGAGAAACACGGTTATGTGTGCAATGCGGTGGTAAGAGATACAGAGAGTTGAAACGATATTATGATAAGAAATATGATAATGAATCCCCCATAAAAGCCGCTGAAGACTCTCTGGCCAGATTTTCAAAATAATCATTTAGACAAATAGTATTATATATAAAATGGAGCAAGATAAATTTGTGAAACATCCCATCATTAAAAATTATGAAGCGTCTCGTGATGGTGTCATCAGGAATTGTCGACGAAGAACGCCAGTTGGTTATGTTATTAATACTGGATATATCATGTTTGATGCTGGAAATAAAAAGTATCTATCTCATAGATTCGTATTTGAATGTTTTCATGGGGTCATCGAAGACGGATTTGTAATTGATCACATTAATTCAAATCCGAAAGATAGTAATTTATCTAACCTCCGGGTTGTTACACAGAGTCAGAATTCTGCATTTGGTAATACTGGCGTTAATTCCAAAACTCCTAAGTCGGTTATATCCACTAATACAGATACTAGTGAAGAAATAATTTTCCCATCAATGACTGCGGCTGGTAAATATTTTGGTATCATCCCGCGTTCGGTACAATATGTGGCGGATAATATTACTAAATCAGCATTTTCGACAAAATTCGAACAAAAAATTACGTTCCGGTATATACAATGAAGCGAGATAAATCCGTCATCGCTGATAGAGCAATCAAGTAGTTGTCTCCCTTTTTTGTTATTGCGTACGTAACACATATTTATTCAATAGTATACATCTAATCCATCAACATTAAATCCTGTAATTTTATATGATCAAACACAAAAATCTCAATTTCATTAACGTTGTGAAGGAATTTATTCTTGGACGTTGTGAAGATGATATTGAATTCCGTGATAACCGCGCTATAGTGGATTTACATTCAGCCATGTATGCGGTAGTCATTATCGATTTTTTTTTTGTCTAGACTGCATGCAGATAGAACAGGAATAATATCGGTCCATGCATTCATTGCTAGATAGTTCTGCCTTGACTGTGTCAAGAGGCTTGAAAATAAACATTTTAACCAGAGCAAAAACGGCAGAAATATGTAAAATTACAGATTTTATTCAGAATCTGATAGTATATACTTATCATGACAACGTCAAGGCAACTGAGTCAGGGCTAAAATAGCTATATATTTATTTTTGAAACGTATATTTGTAAGTGGAACAATGGTGCAATACTAAAGCGTCTGACTCTCGTACTCGAGGCCCGTGGTTCGGTTCCCCATGACTGACACATGTCGGTGGTTTGGCCCTGGGATGCTAATTTATTTAATAATTATTATTTACTTAATAATTTGGGGCGCAAGCAAAAAGCCCCATGTAACCCTTGCCAACGTCAAACAACGTGGCGAGTGCAGTTTTGCACTTACCCCGGGGTTTGATTTGGGGGGGGGTTGCTATGCGCTTGCGTCCCTAAAATAAACAGCAGGGTGATGTGAACTCGTGATCACTGAAGGGTACCCACATAGGGGCATTCAGAAAGAATGTCCGCCGCACCAAAAAGTCTTAATAAGGTGCCTGTGGACCATAACACAGGTCTTAACCGATGAAAGAGTGCCCTGTGGGCTTAAGGCCTCAATAAGGGACTCTTAGGATCTTATTGGTAAAAGGCTTTACCGGCAGAAGGGACCCAGTGGAATGGTAGACTGAACATCATTGCTGCTGTTTATTTTTATTCAAAAAATATATTTTTATTTTTATCTGATTCAGAATATATCTGATTCAAAATATACTTTTACTTTTATTTTTATTCAGAATATATATTTATATTTATCTGATTCAAAAATATATATTTATCTGATTCAGAATATATTTATTACTTTTATTTTTACTCAGAATATATTTTTACTTTTATCTGATTCAGAATATATATTTATCTGATTCAGAAATATATTTTTATTACTTTTATTTTTATTCAGAATATATTTTTACTTTATCTGATTCAGAATATATATTTATCTGATTCAGAAATATATTTTTATTACTTTTATTTTTATTCAGAATATTTTTTTACTTTTATCAGATTCAGAAATATATATTTATCTGATTCAGAATATATTTTTGCTTTCATTTTTATATAAATATATTTTATTTTATCTGATTCAGAAATATGTATTTATTTGATTCAGAAATATAGTTTTATATTTATCTGATTCAGAAATATATATTTATCTGATTCAGAAATATATTTTTATCTGATTCAGAAATATATTTTTATATTTATCTGATTCAGAATATATTTTTATTATAATAAAAATTTATTTTTTATGAAATTCAGTCAGATTTTCTAAATTTGATGGGTAAGTTGCCTAACAATATTGTGACTTTGATCAGATTTTCTGAATTTGACGGGTAAGTTACCCATCAAAATCGTTGAATTTAGTCAGATTTTCTAAAATATTTTATTCTTTTTTTATAAATATTTATTTTTATTTTTATTCTGATTTTTAAATATTTTTATTATGATAAAATTTAATTTTTTATGAAATTCGGTCAGATTTTTTAAATTTTAGGGGTATTATACCCAACAAAACCATAATTTTGATCATATTTTTTAAGTTTTCGAGTAATATATCCCGACAACATTGCAATTTTGATCATTTTTTTTAAGTTTTCGAGTAATATACCCATCATAATCGTTGAATTGAGTCAGATTTTCTAAAACATTTTATTTTTATAAATATTTCTTCGGAAATATTTATTTTTACTTTTATTTTTATTCAGAAATATTTTTTTTTACTTTTATTTTTCGTTCACAAATATTTATTAAACAAATAATTTTTAATATAAAAATAATGAACCACGAAAACATCACATCAGTTATTGCTGCTATTAAGCAATTACAACACAGCGGTATAAAAATATCTAATGAGCTTGATCCTGAGAAAATAATGAGTGATTTTGAATCATTACAATATCGAAAATCCGACAATAGGTATACGCTGCCCTCCGATTATAGATTCATAAAGTTAATCCAGCAGGCGATGTTACGATCGCTGGCAGCAGTCACGGATACGCAAATGAAATTATTTGTTCCTCTTTCACGTTCAATCGAAAAGGTTAGGTCAGAATTATCTCACGAATTCGAAACGAAAGAATTGTACACGCTCGTATAAAACAGCTGAGAGATATTATGTCGATGACGGAAGAGTTACTGGCTAAAGATAAAGACGAGTGTGACTCTAATCATAGTGAAAGTGACCATAG
>JAECUM010036228.1:0-17827 GCA_016617855.1 Megalonaias nervosa
GCAAACAATCCAGGCTCTGTCAGCAGACATATCATGTCATGGCAGGTTAATGATATAAAGTAAACAATCCAGGCTCTGTCAGCAGACACATCATGTTATGACAGCTGCTTGTAGTCAGGAAAAAGGCACAGAAAAGTGATGGTGGAAAATAAAAGTTTTCAGACAAGAAATATTGAATGATTGGGACAAATGACGAGCAGAAAAATTTGAATAATACATTCGGCCGTTAGCTATCTTTTAATGAGAATACTGGTAATAAATATTATCTCTTATGAGCAAATGTCCTTAATGTGGCAATGTTGACAAAGTCAAGCATCACTGAAACTTGCTGCATGAAGATTGTTTCTGTTTTTCAGTTGTGTTTACTTGATGTTGATACATGTATATTGTTTGTGACTAACAATATGCATGTCAGCAAATCCTGTGGAACAAATACCCCAAATTTTAAACCCTTCATTCTCACATCAGATTTGTTATGGATCAGTGGACTAGTATCACTTCTTCTATAAAATAACAGTTGGAAGATGACTCACTTTTCCTTTCCAAATTTTGCTTTTCAGAGCATTGCTGTCAATGACTTGTATATCACATAACAGGACAGACAAATTAGATCTTTAACTGATTTCTTTTATTATCTGTACCGTAATTAACATAAATCTGTTACAACTACATAATGAATAAAAGCATCAGCAGCAGCATCTGTATGGTTAAGATGTATATAAAAATGCGTCCATTTATCATGTACTCATCATCCATCAAGTAACAACTTCAAGCATTACATTAGGAAATTACAAATATTCTGGGGCCCCGAGTGGCCGAGTGGTCTAAAGCGCTCACCGTTACGGATAACTGCCATCTCACCTCTGTCTGCGTGTGTTCGAGTCTCAGGCTCGGCTAACGTGGGTACATGAGAAAGCCTGCCAGTAGCTTCTCGTGGGTCAGTGGTTCTTCCTGGGGTTTTCCAGGGTTCTTCCTCCACCAATTATACTGGCCGCCATGGATAGCCTATCTTGTGCTGAAAAATGGCGTTAAACCCTACAACAACAACAACAACAACAAATATTCTCATATGAAACATTTTCTTAATATTGCTTAAGATATTAGTGACCATTTGATATTAGCACAAAACAACAAAAGATAAATATTATTTCATGTTCCATTAAATTGGTATTAAAACTTTATTAGGGTAAAAAAATGTAACTCATGTAACAAGAACGAACAAAATTTTATTTCTCTATTTAAATTTCATAAAATATTTGGGAGCCAGCAGTTGTTAGGTTTTGTGCTGGAAGTAGGTACACCACATATGTTGATAATATTTTCTTTTCAGCTTCTTCATTTCCCCTTAATTTGCCAACTTGATTGAAAAATTTGTCCACCAAAGTAATTCTGAGGTAATCTAAAAACATAAATATTTATTTACAGTGTATTAATTATTTAGTATGTTGGGTTTGTAATGTATTGTATGTGTATGTAGATTTATCTTTTGTTGTTCTATTTTCATTTGCAGTATATAATATTGATTCTTTATGCACCTCGTAGCTTTTAAGTATGTTCAGTGTCATGCCAACATGCTTAGGGTGACTGTGACTTTTGAACTAAGCACTTGATGTCAAAGGAATCTTTTTGGTCCTTATTGTTAACCTGATGATGCTTTTGTTATAAAGTCTCTTGCCAGTACACAATCAATGTAAATGCTTTCTAAGTCTGATTTTAAGCAAAGTGATGTTACATTGTGTAACTTTCCTAGACACAAGAATAACGTTAATATGACTGCCAATTCTGTTCCATAAATATTACACAAGATGCACATGTTAATCAGAAGTAATAAAATTAAACACAATCATTAAATGAAAATGAAGTATTTATCACAGTTCAATTAGGTGCATGTGAGTGCTATCATCTTAAAATAACAATACACAAGAATCACTAAACAGTAATCAAGTTTTATGACTGCCATTCCATCAGTGTCATATGAATTGCACAAAGGTTGGTCAGAAATAAATTTATTGATTGTACTGCAGACAAAAACAAATGTCAGTATCAAGCTATTTTCAAGCATGTCAGTAGGATTAATTGTTTATTAACATTACAGCTGTTTATGCACAACTCTTCCAGTCCATAAATCTTAAATGAGGTTGGTTTCGATGTCAGTCATAAACAACTTTCTCGAGAGTATCAAGAAAATACTGGTGTTTCCTCGCTATATTCTTTCATTGTAATGGTCATCACATATTTGTAATTAAAAATATGTATGTTTAGTCTGTTTGCTACCTGTTTAGAGAATTCACTTGTGTTTTTTTTTTTTTACATATCACATAGCTTACCGGTTCAAAAACAGTCATGTAACATCCTTATGGACATCTTTAGCAAGAATCCTGATCCACTGTAAACAGCTTCTAATCAGATATATCATGGCTTTTGACAACAGGATAGCAAATGTGCCATGTGCAAACTGAATTTCTTGTGCAACTGTTTGGGTTTTGGGTGAAAATATAAACAAAAATTTTACTGTGTAACAATGAAAGGGGATTTACCAGGACAGACATGGATGGTTTGTCTATAAAGTAGTAAATTTGTTAAATGTTGAATATATAAAAGTATTTAAGTTTTCTTTATTCAAACATAATATAAAATGACTCCATTATGTTTCCAACCAGCAAGATAATTTTTACAGGTTAGAAATCAGAATTTACAAGTTGGTACCAAACATCCATAGTTGTATTTACTTGCAATGATTAAAAAGCTATTTTAATATTTTTTATGTAGACATTTAATTTGTTACATTTGTATTCCCACTCAGCTGCCCAATATATTTCATCATTCTTTGTACTATGAGTTTCTTGCAAACATACTGTAGATACATTCTTTTGTTTTCCCCAGTGGAAAATGTCCCTTCATTTAAAGATTGAACCTTGCAGGCCTCTAACATTCATAGATATAATTTTTATGTTATTATCCATGAGAACAGCAGAAATTTTACGTATACATGTTCTTGTACAGGAATATATGAAGTCATTATCACCTTGAATTTATCATATGCATGACTTTCACACCCACACTCACACACATACTCAAACAGAATACAAACATCTATAATAAAAACATCCATGGTGTTGCAATACATGCTGTAGATTTGGCTGCAGTTAACACTGATACAGTGAATGATAGACAACAAGTGAAACAGCTCTATTTGTGATAACTCTTAATCGCCTTTGACATATTTCCAGGAGCTAAAACAGTTTGGTAAACCAATAGGCACAGATTAGTAAGAGTATAAATTACAAAATGAATGAGAGAAGGGGTGAAGGGAGGGGAAGAAAGTATGAAAGAGAGCATACATGAATGTAGTGAGTGACTGAATGACTGAGCAAGATTGGGAGAACTGAAGTATTGAACGTGGGTGAGTAGTGTTGAATACGATGAATAAACAACTGAGTAAGTAAATGTGTATATGGGTGAAAGATCATTTATGAATTAGTGGATGAATTGATTAAGGAGAGATTTGATATAATTGATGAGTGAGTAACGAATCTATTAACAAATGACAAAACTGGTGAAGGAAAGAAGTAACTTATAAAAAAATAATTAAACAAATTAGAGTAGAAAGGGGAGTATCCAAAAGAAGGTTCACATACCTATTTAGCCAATTTCATGAATTCATAAAGTGCCATATGGCACTTATACTCTTATTTTCTCATCAATATCATCATAAATGTCAAATTTTATCTAATTGTAAGATAATTAGTCACAAATCTTTATGTTAATAAACCTGTGGATGAAGCTGGTCAAGGTAAAATTGATGGACTGTGACTCAAAAAAATCATATATATTATAAAACACCTGATGTTCATCATTGTTGTTTAAATAATTATTCATCATGCTTGATGAAATATCAATTCAAGCAGTCTTTGTTACAATATAAATTGTTCAGGTTGGGCACTCAAGTCATGTTTGCATTTGACTGCTAAACATGTATCAGTTGTATTATTGCATTGTTTCCACCCGAATGTTTCACTAAGTTTGTGCTCAAGATTAGAAAAGCTACAAATTAAACGTGCATTGCATGTAAATATTAATGAATTATTGTATATGGACCTTGTTTCATGCCATGTTTTCAGAGAAGTGCAGGATATTGTGGCTGGCTGGTTGGATGTTTCTACAGACTTTTAAAGCTAGACACATGAAACTTGGATGAAGAATCGTTTTAGGAATATGGATTCTACTAACACTTTTGGAATTTGATAATCCACTAGGTGTGGGGCTAGGGGGTGGGGGTGATTTTACATAAATCTTAAGCAGTTCTGGTCCTGTATGTCTGATGTGTCTGAGAAATGGCATATACGATTAATTTTCTAAGTATCTACAGGAGGCTACCCCATTGGTCTTAATCTTACCTAAGAACTAACCCCTTGGTCATCACATGCATGTAGTAACTATTAGTTCCCCACCCACTAATTAAAGATGCACTTGCTGGGTATGAAAATACAAATGTATACATGCTACTGATGTTGACACCTGGGACCAGAGAGGTACCCTTAGAGTTATAACTTGGAAACATTAAAATCCCCACCATATACCCTAGACACAAAAAGACAAATGTATACATGCACATGCATCATTACCCCAGGGGACTTTGGGTCATCATAGCTAGAAAACTGTTAAGATATCCACCCTGTTTGTATATATCAGATGTCCATGAAAGACAGTCTTGCTCCTAGGTCAGTCCATACCATCAGAACCTGCCCAAGTGGTTCCTCTTTCTGGGAGGATGTTAGAACAGTAAAGTTGGGGATTGCATGTTTTACAAACTCTGAATTCTAACTTTCTAGTAAAAAAAAATTAAAACGTTTCTTTTGTAAACTAAAGAATTTCTGTATTGAAATCAGTTGGAAAAAGGCATAATTGTTTTCTTCAGATTTTTTAACATCATTTTGGTGATGCAGATTTAATTCTCATCAGGTAGAAAGAAACTATACCCAGGTTTGAAAAATATAGCCTTAGAAAGCTGAAAAAACCCTTTAGCCTCTATTTAAAGCTTCTTTACATTACTAAAATCTGAAATTAAGGAGATAATGGGATTGCGTGATTGTTGATTTTTTTTCCCAATGAAAAATGATATGTTTTGACTGGGATCAAGTTAACAAAGGGTTGTTAGGCAAATGGGATAACATAATCTGTAAATAGGCTAGGATGATTTCCAGCACTTTGCTATATTCTTAAACAGGGTATCACAAACCAGTAAAAAGGTTACACAGTCCATGCCATAGTTAACTAGATGGATAGCAAAGTAAAGCGTAAATAAAGTGCCTGGTCTCTTACATCCCAGTCCAGGTGATTTTTGTTAGCCTAAAACCTTATTCCAAAATGTATCATATATCCAATAAAAAACCCCAGGATAGTCAGTACATTTATAGAACGTTGGTAATACAAGTCTCATTTTTATGACATCACAGATTGCAGTCTTAATCTGTACTCTTTTTATGTTCTCAAAGCTATTGTTTGCCAAAAGCTTAACAAGTCATACATATATATTCACTTACATAGTCTCACTGCAAATTGCACAGGCCCAGATCTGCCATCACATAATGCACCAGCAGTTTGTTAGGAGAAATCATTAGATAAACAAATAGACCCTGATCTGCATCACATTATGTTTAGGCAGATCAGGATCTTTGTCCTAGAATGAATATTGTCACCTGCTACATTTATTGGTGGACTCTGAAAGACTACAAAGTATCTTCTGAAAGCATAGAGCTAATGCCATCCACAAACCAAATAACACCATTTGCTAATGTCATCTACACACATTTGCTCTGGAAGAGTATTCCATCTGAGATTAGAAATGCCCACTCTATTTCATTTTTTCAAACCCAATATATCCACGTGCTTCAGAGATGCAGTTCAAATAAATAGATTCCTTTGTATGAGGGCCTCAAGGTAGATTAGTTCTTCAGCTAATTGTGTTACCCTCTTTAAATAAAGTCATTATTATTATTATTATTATTATTATTACAAACCCCATAAGGCCACTGCTCAATCTTGGTTCTTCCTAAAGACCACACTCCTCAGAATAAGAAGTGCCCAATCATCTTTAAGCTCCAGAGTGATGTTTGGGGACAAGACTACATTGGGGAGACAGCTAGAAGCTTTGAAACAAGAGTTAAAAGAACACTTATACACCAACAGAGAATCCCTGCCTGCACTTGGTGAACATTGCAAAGAATCAGGGCATACTTTCTCTTAGGATAACATCAGCATACACGATAGAGAGAATAGTACCCTAATGAGAAAAATGAGTAATCGAAATCATGGATGGGAAGCCAGTGTTGAACTGTGATTCTGGATTGGGAATCGGGTCATTGTACAGAAGAGTTTTGTCATGTGATCAACATTTAAATGTCATGTGACTCCAGTCCAGACATCATTCTTCTGATGAGACCTTGTGAAAAGGTCCAAAGCTTTGGAGTCAAAAACTTGTTTTGCTACAGAAAGTTATCAATTTTTAGTTTCATAGTATTTTTGTTGTTTGCAGTTTGACTTGACTTAAAAGCGTGTATATATGGTACAGTGTTAGATTGTCCATTTGACAAGGACAGAACCAGGTACTCTATAGCATTTAAGAGAGATAACTCTGCTGGAACTAAATGGGTAAGAGTTGTCCAGTTACAACAGATGCATTTTCAATGATGTGTATGATGTTTTTTTTAAAATTCATTTAAAAAAATACAAAATATGATCTGGATATGAATGAACATAATTCAACTATAGCCAAGAGACTCGACATTTTTTTAAGCCTGACAGAAACTACAACTATTACATAATGCACCAATCACAACTAGTTATGTTGTTTATTTCTGAATACAGTGTTCCCAATACCTTAAGCTCAACCCACCTGGGGTTGTACAACTGGTACCATTATACCACTAGTAAAGATAAAAATTGGAACTGGATACAGTATATGATATGATACTTCTACATGCATAATACATAGCCATCTGTAAGTATTGTTTACCCAGATCTCTCAGAATACATTGTAGACTTGATCTGCTGTCGTATTTATATAATGGTAAAATTACATCTATACTGTTATTACAATCTATTTAACCGCTCCGGTGGCCTAGTGGTTAGAGCGTCCGCCTCGGATGCGGGAGGTCGTGGGTTCGATCCCCGGCCGAGTCATACCAAAGACTTACAAAAATGGTACTAACAGCTGCCTGGCTTGGCGCTCAGCATTAAGAGGTTAGTGTTAGGACTGGTCGGCCTGGTGTCAGGATAATGTGACTGGGTGGGACATCATGCTACATGTCTGCGGCATGATGCCCCAGTGCTAGACATCACTATAAACTGCCACACTGCAGACATCGTAGCGATATGACTGAAAAATTGTTAAAGCTACGTTAAAAATCCAAATCACACACACACACACACAATCTATTTATTCTCACTTATAAGTCAAAATGCAAACAACAAAGATCCTCATCTGCCTTAACATAATGTACCTGCAGATCAGGGTCTGTGATGTTTACTCAACTGATTACTTCTAACAAATTGCACAAACCCAGATCTACCGGCACATTGTGTGGCGGCAGATCTGGGTATGTGCAATTTTCAGTGAGACTCGACTTATAAGCAAATATAGACAGTATGCATTTTATCTTGCATGGTTTATCTGGCATTCATACAGAAGTTCGGTCTTTATTTGTATATTGCACACCCAAACTGGAACTATTTAGGTGCTGTGCACTGATGTCAACACTTGATGCTTAACATTTACATAAATTCTCCTGATTTGTACTAGGAATCTTCAGTGTTTAATACCAAAGTTAAGCTGTGTTTCTTTCTAAAACATTGTTAACTAATATGATAGGCATTTTCTCTGTAACTGTTGTTAACTAATATGACAGGTGTATTCTTTGCACCTATGTACAATGATTGTTTTGTAGCCAATATTCACCCAGATTGTTCAGTTCAGCATATTACACCTTTCTTTTGATAACTTGCAAACAATGATGTCCCAATACACAGGCCGCAATGTAAGTAAGGGTTGGTGTTAACTTAAAACGTATAACTTGCTTTCGCTGGTTGTAGAAATGAATGAAATCCATACAACACACACTACCAGCAGACTCCATCACTGACCAATCATATGACTGTGTCAGTGTAACCCACATCAAAGGTCGCACACTGCAGTCAGATCAGCCAGATACAAAAGATCACAGCAAAGTGAATGAATAACTATCCTGGATTATCGTAGCTAAATATCCAAAACAGTATAAGAACAGGTGTAGTTTGAGTAAAAGGGCCTTGAATTAGGTGACAGGATGATTTTTTTAACAGATTAATTTTATAAGGAAATGCAAAAGTGTAGTGGCACAAGCAGATAGCATAGTGGCAGGTTGAAAGCATAGCAGGCTGAAATGATACTGCAGCAGGATTACTATGGTTAAAGGCCCAGGGGAGAACAGTGGTGATCATCTTGAAAATCTTATTGTTTTCACTAGAAGACTTCTTATTGTTACAACTTGATTGTCTTAAACTAAGTAACAGAAAAGAGCGTAGACCAACAAATTTTGTAAAGTTCAACAAATAATTTATTTCCATAGAATATGGAGTGAAAATTTAAAAAGAACTTAAGAGTATTGTGAATTAAATCCCAGACAGTCTTAAAGGAGACCAGAAATAAAACTTTTCCTTTTATGTATGTAATTCTCTACAAATTTTAATTCTACTGTAATGTTTATAAATTAAATATCTTAGGTTGGTAGTGATTATATTGCGCGGAAGAGACCACGATTCCGTAAATTGCCGAGTTTTGATGAAACAACAGATCACGTGGTCCCGTGATGCAATACTAGCCAGTCCTGAATACAAACAGAAACATGGTGAGTGAGGCAGAGAGGAGGAGACCAGATTTGGGTTGCACATTCAAGAGTAGAATCTGCTTCCAAGATATGCTTATAACTATATATGTTGAATTGTGTGTTAACAATGTGTTTAAGACCTGAAAGCAGAAAAGTACAACAGTAAGAATGTGCTCATATTTCATATTTTGGAATATAAAAAGCAATTTAATTTTAAAATACATGTAAATACTTGTACATTGTGTGCTCTGCAAAAATGTGATAAGAATTAAGTGTTGGTGCCCAATGTAAAAATTAAAATTTACCACAATGCAATAAATTCATTTAAGAAGGATGAGGTTCAATCATATTATATATATTTAAATGACATACTCATTACCTACCCCCAAGACACACATACACACACACCCACATAAGGACTAATATCTTGAAAATATACATCCAACACTGAAACACTGAGAGATAATACTGAATTCTGGGTGAAGAGACTAGAACTGGGACCGACTTGTGTGTGAAACAATCTGTTACCGGGGAGGTGTAAAAGGCATTGAGAACAGTTTTCATCGGTCGTAAATTGAGCATTAGTTTTGTTGGGTTTTTTTTACGTAAAAAAACAACAACCCACAAATAAATCTGCAAAGCAGAAATCATAAGTAATTAAAAAGCTTCCTTCTTATGATTCAGTTACAGTGTATTTTACATGCAGGCTGCAGTTAGTGTTTTGACAAATCTGATAATATATACATGTCTGGTATAATAGTTTATGTACTGTACTGGTCAGTGCTCAAAGTAAATTTATTCAGGCACAGGCCCCAGGCTGGTGATTTAAATAAACTCACAAGCCCAGACAGTTCATACCTGTCAACTCTCAAGGCAGGAGAAAAACAACCTGATTTTGGGGGTATTTCCACACCTACCTCCCAATCTCGTAATATATCCCGATTTTTCGCAGAGAACTCCTGATTATTACATTATGTCTGTCAATTTTCATTTCTCAGAAATAAAACCCAAACCATACGTGAATAGATATAACGTATGCAATCCACAGATGCCATATTCTGTTTTATCACTTGTGAATATTGTAGTGACAAAATCAGTACCGAATTTAGGCATAAGCTAAACAAGCTACAGCTTAGGGCCCCACAGTCTAAAGAGGCCTCTCATCTCAAATTTATTTTATACCAAATAGGACCTCTACAACTTCCCATAGTTTAGGGCCTCGCTATGTCTAAATCAGGCACTGGGCGAAATAATTAATATCACACGAGTTTTTTTCTTCAGTAAATAGAATGTTAAGATTAAACATTATTCACGTAAATTTCAGATTTTTTTTAAACCACTACAATAGTGATATAGTAAAAAGAAAATTAAAATAATAAAATTGTAACCAGTTAGCCACACGTATGGTAACTTGTGACTGCAGATTTGAATTATTAAAATGAAGTCCTAGGCATCGTAAGTTAAACAAAATATGGCATCATTTATTTGCCAATCAATTGCTGGTGCTCAAATGCACACACTGTCGAACATGGATTCTTTGAAGTATGTCCGAAGGGCAGTCCTTTTCAGAAGATAAATGCAAGGTTAAGGATTAACTGTTAATTAGTCACACTGGATTTATTGTTTGTGTACTTAAGTAAAAACTTGAGCCATTTAGCAGTTTAGCCACAGCTGACCAGAATATGAAAAAAGAGGCTTGTCCTGGGGGATAATAAGGCATATCATAGAGAAATGGCGCATCCCATGGGCGCTCGCACATTGGGGCAAAGGGTGGAGTCAGTGTGAAACTTTGATTTTATACCTGACGTCTTTTCTTTTAATCGCTGCTATTTAAACTGTCCAAGGGATAGTTTTATATCAGTTCCAATCGTTACAAATTACTGTTTATACATACTACATGTAACAGGCATAGACTGAAAGTTTTTTTGTTTTTGTTTTTATTTAATTTTTTAAAAATTTTTTAAGATTAGTGAAAATTGTGTTTTCTCGAAACACGACCGTGTCAGGGGTTTAGAATCTTATTTTTATCAAAGCTTCCATTTGATTAAAATCATATCTCAATTTCACCTAGGACAGTGGTGATTTCATTTAGATTGTGCCGTGTTAAGGCATGTAAGTCAACATCTTGAAAATACATGTACTCATTTCATCAGAGCGATCAAAGTTTTCTCAGGTAAACAATTTTTTTTCGACAAGTCCGACGGACACCTCACTTTGAATACAGGATGGGCCCGAACTAAAAAAAAGAGGGGCCCCGGGTGTCAGGCTATCAGATTTTTTTAGCACTGCAGGTGTAGATACAATATCTGTGAATTGATTGCTGCATTTTGTGGTCACTTACTCGGCCTTCTGCCTAATTTCGTAACTCACACGTTAACACTTTTCCCAGGATTTAAAATATCCAACGGTATGTATGGAACAGCGCAAACTTTTAGTCTAGGCCTAGCATTTGTGTATCCTAGAGCTGCCATTTTTTCAGGATCCCTCTCGTAACATTCCTTTGAGAAATGTGATGAGCACAGAGTGCTGTATGGTGTTGCTTTGAAATCGACTTGCTTGCAGTAATGTATCCATACTTTCTTTATGTCTTTATCTTTTGGAAAAGAAAAAAAAAATGTTGTCCACAGCCTTTTCTTAATGTGCTATTACACCCGTAAGCAACGCAAAACGGCATTGTCTTTTACTCTGGCAACTGCCAGTTGGGATGCTGGAGTCACTACTATGATGTCACATCATGAAAGTAACTGAATAGGCGCGGAAATTTTGCATACGAGGTCACGGAAATTCAGCTCCTTGAAGATACATGTATGCCAATATTGTTACTACAGTCGCAGATGATACTTCAGAATAAGGTTTTCTTCTATAGTGCTTTTATTATTATTCTATATTTCCATTGATTTCTGGTCTCCTTTAAACATTCTATCACAAGTCCAGAAGTGTAAAATATTCCAAATGAATTCCATTGGTCCTCCAAATGAATTCCAGTCTTGAAACGCTGATGTACCAATAGCCTTGAATAGTGTTGATGTGCTACAAGTTTTGCTGTATCACAGTGATATAATCCAAAATGTCTTGAAATGAATTTACAGTAATCCCCAAAAAGTTACTTAGTTCAGAATTATTAATGAGCACTTTCTAATTTGAATTAATCTGATTTGAAAGAATAATTTAAATAAATAAATCCTCTCAGATTTAAACTGAACACAACTAAAGGACTGATTCCACTTAAGATATTAAGGTAGGAATGAATAATTCTAGTAAAAACAAACCTAACAAAAACCTTAAAACCTGAAACACAATAAGAGGACCACAATGAGGGTCAAAAGTTCATCTCTAGAACGTTCTAAGTTGTCAACAAGATCAGATCTGTTGTACTAAATGTTTATTAAAGAACTTGCCAAACATCATTTACACCAGGAATTCCTTGGGGAAACCCAATGTCTTGAACTCAAATCCAAGTAAACAGGTTTATCTACAAATAATAATAATCTTAATATATAATCTACAATCATAGACAAAAAGTTAGCTATGTAATATGTTATTTTTTTACAAAAAATAGACATTAGTTAGGCAGGCACAAACTCCTACCCTTGATTATGGACAAAGGTCAGTTTTACAATACAAGTTAAATATACATAACGTTATGATGTTTGCTTGTTTCTAAAAGAAAATGGTGTTGATAACTACCATTGCAGCTATCTTTAAAAATCTATTTACTGCTACTTCTCCTGAATGGAAACTCATATTGACATGGGGTTTTCACTGGAAGACTTTGCATAATGTCTGGTTGGTCCTAATTGAAATGGTGTCAAAATGTTTTATAGCTACTACAGTGGCCATGTTGAAAATCTTATTGCTACTTTCCTGAATAGATGGCCACATCAGCATGCAAATTTTACTGAAAGTCTTCTTATGTCTAATTGGTCCTAAATGAAAATGCTGCCAATCTGATTTCCTACATGGCCATGCATGTCAACCATTATGCTTTTTGGCATAATCATTACACTTTGTTTCACCAAATTACATTTTATGATCACCTGTATATGGATCACACTCTTTTGGTATGATAAAAATAAAATACAAATAAAAGAATAAAAAGTTGGGGTTTTTTGGCATTTTTATTGTCACCTCTTCATATCCACTTGTATAAATTTGAGAATATTTTTAAAAAGATAACTGCAGCATAAGAATAGCATAAGAGTACTTTCGTTATTTGCTATTTATAGCATCTGTATATGACCCAAGAAAACAGAAGGGTTTCTTCAGATTTGAACTTTGCCTCACAGATTCATTATATTAGTAAGCTATTTAGTTAGCAGACCAGTCTATACTTTTAAAGAAAATGGCACAACATGCTAAGCAAAACACTTTATGGTGTGATGTATAGATGTTGTACGATGGATGTTAGAGCAGATGGATCTTTTCAAACTTCAAAACATGTCAGATCAGAAAATGGACAAATCAACAAAATCAACAATGTTCTACAAACTTAAACAGAACAATGTGTGAGAGTAATACAACTTGCCGAGCACATGATCATGAACATTGTAAAATTCAAGTCATGATCTTTCAGTGAAAGTTAAACATATAGACTAGTTTAAGTGAGTGCAGAATATAAATAATTTTTCAGTATATTTTGTGTTTGTGTTCTGGTTTTAATCCTTATGGATTTTATCCTTTGTGACAAGAATTTTGACCAGCTGCAAAGCCAGGTTAGTGGCAAAAGTAAATGTATCTTTTTCATGCATGTTGTAATTCTGGCATGTAATATATAGATTACAATTTTTACACCCAAATTACACTTTTTTGTTATAATAGCAATAATTATGCTTATACCTGGGGTTGGGGGTGGCATCTATGCATGGCCACCACATTGGCCATCTTGAAAATCTTGTTATGGATACTCTTCCAGAATGTTTGGTCATAGCAACAGCAGTTGCAATATGGCTGCCACAGTGTCCCTCTTGAAAATCTTGTACTTGCTACTCCTCCAGGACAGAAAGTCTATATTGACAACGGGTTTTACAAGAAGATTTCTGGAAATGACTAGTTGGTCCCAAAGAAAATGGTAATAATTTGATATTCAGTATGGCCACCACATTGGTCATCTTGAAAAATCATGCTATGGCTACTCTACAATGGATGAACATATCAACATTTCCAGCATGGTTGCCATAGTGGTCCTCTTTATAATCATGTTCTTGCTAATCCTCCTGACTAAAAATGTCAAATTACAATGGGGTTTTTCACCAGAAGATGTCTTGTGATGTATAATTGATCCAGACACCAAAAATGGTATCATTCTGATGTCCAATATGGCCACCACATCAGCCATCTTGGAAATATTGTCGCTACTCCTCCTTAATAAGGGTGGGGGTCATAGCAGCATTGGGAATTTACTAGACAGCATCTTGTGATGTCTAGTTGGTCCTAATGATGTCATTCAGACGTTCACTTTTCCTGCAGCAATGGCCATCTTGAAAATCTTAATGTCACTGTTTCTCAAAAATGAATGGTCATTTCAGCATTGGGTTTTTACTAAAAGACTTCTAATGATGTCTAGTTGACCCTAGAAATGATGTCTTACTGATATTGAATATGGCCATCATGCCATCCATCTTGAAAATATTATCATTACTCCCAAAAAATGAGAAGACAGATCAATATTGGTTTCCACCAGAAGACATCTATGATGTCTTGTTGATCCGAAATGAAAATGGTGCCAAGCTGACATCCAGTATGTCTACCACAGCAGCTAATTGAAAATCTTGTTATTGCTAAAGAATATCAAAGTTGGATTCAATATTCCATAGTTAAAAGGAAGGAATTGTCTTAACATAAATTCATGGAAATTTTTTTCAGCCAGTAGAGTGTCAGTCCATTCAAGGGACTATTGTTAAAAGTATAGTTTAGGTTTTTATTGAAAATAACAGTTGCTGGCAAATGAATACTGTAACAAACTTGAGTAGGTTTGTAACAGCTGGTAAGCCAGACTAATGAAGAAATTAGGACAGATATCAGCAGATAATTGCACAGAGAAAAAAAATCTTTTTAAATGATGAAATCTAAGCACTACCATATTTTAACCATCAGAATATTTATGCTAAAATTAATTGCTCTTTTATTTCTTTGTCATTTCTGTTGTAAACAACATTTGGCTTAGAGAGAAAACATTGGCTACAATTAAATGTGAGGAAAAAATCTCCATCATTTGGAGCAGATCTCCAGTACTTTGGTAGAAAGCTATACGATGTATACCATTGACATGCTTAATATAACATAGTAAAAACTGCCAAACATCAGTATGTAGTGCTTCCAAGTGAGACAAGCTTAGCATAACCAAAGTGATCCTGTGATGATTTATTCACGTATGTAGCCTAGATGAGTGAGTGGTTTATTACCTCTACTGGTCATAGGTCAGAGAGTTTATGACATGATCAACATGGCAGTGTTTCATAAAATTTCATCATTTTGAACAGATTTTCTTTCTTTTGTGCTATTTTCCACTGTCGATAGTCTGTCCATCCATTAGCACAATTTTGTTATCACTGCTGCTAAATAACAACATTGTGTTTTACTAAAAGATTTCTTATCATGTCTAGTAAAATGGTGCCAATCTGCTTTGCAATATGGCTGCCACAGCAGCCCTATTGAAACTCTAGTTACCACTACTACTTCTGAATGAAAAGTCAGATTGACATAGGATTTTTATCAGAAGACTTATTATGATTTCTACAAGTTGGTCATAAATCAAAATGATGCTACTTGTACATCCAATATGACCACCATAGTGGCCATCTTGAAAATCATATCATTGCTACTTCTCTTAATTGAAGGGTCATATCAACATAGGGATTTTACTGAAAGACTTCTTATGATGTCTTGTTGGACCTAAATGAAAACAGTGCTGCTCAGATATCCAGTATGGCTGCTGTATAGACCATCTTGACTAGTTATCACTATTCCAGAATGAATTGTCATAGTAACATGGGGTTTTCACTGAAAGACATCTAATGATGTCTAGTTGGTCATAAAATATGGTGCTAATCTGACAATGTGGCCACCACAGCAATCATTTTAAAAATGTTATAACTACTGCCATGGCAATCTTGAAAATCTTGTTACTGCTACTTTCCTAGCTAGCTGATCAAATCAACATTGTGCATTCACCAAAAGACTTTGGTGCCAATCTGATGGCAACCGTCTTGAAAATCTTATCTCCTCCAGAATAGAAAGTCATATTAGCAGGAAGCTTTCACCAGAAAACTTCTTATGATGTCTAATAGTTGGTCCTAAATGAAAATGGTACCACTTTTCCATCCATTGTGGCTTACACAGTAGTCATCATGACAATCTTGTTACTGCGGCTTCTCATTTCAACAGAGGGTTTTTGCTAAAAGTCTTCTTGTGATGTCTATTTGGTCCTAAATCAATGGTGCTGCTCAGGAATCCAATATGACCACCACAGTGACCATCTTGACTATGTAAATGGTGCTGCTGAGGAATCCAATATGGCCACCTCAGTGACCATCTTGACTATGTAAATGGTGCTGCTCAGGAATCCAGTATGACCACCACAGTGACCATCTTGACTATGTAAATGGTGCTGCTCAGGAATCCAATATGGCCACCTCAGTGACCATCTTGACTATGTAAATGGTGCTGCTCAGAAATCCAGTATGACCACCACAGTGACCATCTTGACTATCTTATTATCACTACTACATAATGAATAGTCATAGCAACATGTGATTTTTACTGAAAGACTTTGTATGATGTCTAGTTGGTAGAAATAAAAAATGGTACTGATCTGACCTTCAGTATGACCACCAGAGCAGTCATCTTGAAAATGTTATCATTACTCATGATTGGAAAGTCATATTGACTTGAGGTTTGCAACAGAAGACTTTTTATGATGTCTAGTTGGTCCTAAGTGAAAATGGTTCCAGTCCGATGTCAGTTATGTCTGCATCAGTGGCCCTATTGAAAATTGTGTTACAGCTGCTTCTCCTAGATCACCAATCATATCAGCATTGTGCTTTCACCAAAAGACTTCTTATGATGTCTTGTTGGTCCTAAATAGGTACCCAGTCTCATGGCAGTCATCTTGAAAATCATATTATCATTATTCCTCCTGAAGGGAAAGTCATAGCATTTGGTTTTCACCAGAAGACTTCTTATAATGCCTTGCTGGTTATAAATTAAAATGTTGCTGGTTTGATGTCCAATATGGCCTCCCTACTAGCCATCTTTGAAAATCTTGTTATCATTACTTCTTATAAATGATAAGTCATTTTGACATCGGTGTTCAGGAGATGAGTTCTTATGGTGCCTGGTTGGTCCTAAAGAAAATGATGTAAACTGACCCAAAATATGGCCTGAATGGTGGCTATCTTGAAAATATTATCTCTACTCCTCCCAAATGGATGGCCACATCATCATGGGATTTTCACATATAGACTTTTTGTGATACCTAGTTGGTCCCAAATGGATGGCCACATCATCATGGGATTTTCACATATAGACTTCTTGTGATACCTAGTTGGTCCCAATTGGATGGCCACATCATCATGGGATTTTCACAAAGAGACTTCTTGTGATACCAAGTTGGTCCTAAATGAGAAATGCTAATCTTATATCCAGTAAGGCTGCCCTGATAGGCATCATGAAAATCTTGCTGTAAATATTTCCCCAGAATGGATGTTTATATTGACACAGGGTTTCAGAGAAAGGCTTCTAATGTTGTCCACTTGTTCTAAATAAAAATTGTGCCAATCTGACATTTAGTATGGCCAACATAGCATCTAATTTTTGAAAAATCTGTTATCACCAAATAATATCAGGGGTGGCTTCAACACTGAACAGTTAAAATGGAAAAAGAAGGTCCTATTATTATGATTATTATTACTAATTGTAAACACATTCATAAACATCTGTTTATAGATCCTACATAATTTGTGTTC
>JAECUM010036230.1:0-46858 GCA_016617855.1 Megalonaias nervosa
TGACGCTACGGTAACCCCATATACTACTAATAATAATAATAATGAATTCCGCAATATGTTTTTTTTTTTTTTTCAAATAAAAATAACACATACTTAGCCAAACAAACGAAAAAGATCTGTTATAAATAGTTTGTATGTTTGTATACTAAAAGTTTGTTTTAGAATGTATTTTATTTTATTTCGCACTAAACCAGTTTAAGCAAGTTCTTTATAAGTTTTAATAATATATGTCAAACAATGTTTAGCGGTATATACGCTTTAGATATCAAAGCATATTTAGAAATATGTACAATCAGTGGAAAAAGAATCACAATCCTTGCAGATTTAGAAGGCAGCAGCTCGTTCCCACTCTTTCTGTTGAATTTAAATTTAAAATAAAATTGTCTTTAGTCCCATTAGACTAATACCAATGTACAGGTCTTAGACTGTAGTAAAATCTACTAGTCTCTGACTAACGGACTAATGTTACTATCAAGCCCTGAAAATATCTACATAAACCCATTTTTATAATCTTGGATCTAAGTCTGACAATCATCAAAACAATTTTAATTTAAAATAACATTATTCAATAGGTTTTTGTATTTGAATTAAAATATAGTTATTCTATAGTTTGGTATTTTATCCCAAATAACATTATTTTATACTTTGATATTTTATTTAAAGTAACATTATTCTATTAGTTTAGTATTTTAATTAAAATAACATTATTCTATATTTTGGCATTTTATCACAAATAACATTATTCTATAGTTTGGCATTTTATCCCAAATAACATTATTCTATAGTTTGGTATTTTATTTAAAATAACAATATTCTGTGGTTTGGTAATTTAAGTAAAATAACATTATTCTGTGGTTTTGATATTTTAATTAAAATGTTGCTTCGTTCAAGTCACGGTGGCATATGTATTGCTACGCCTACTTAAGTTATGCTACATGTGTATAAAGGTATAAAATCAAATACCCCTGTATGGGATATGGGTATAAAATCAAATACCCCTGTATGGGATATATAAATGTATATCAAATCAACCATCTCTTTATTGAATATATAAGTGTAAAAATCAAATACCCCTGTTTGGGATATGGGTATAAAATCAAATACTCCTGTTTGGGATATATAGATTGTATCAAATCAACCATCATTTTATGGAATATATATAAGTGTAAAAATCAAATATCCCTGTATGGGATATATAAAAGTATATCAAATCAACTATCAATATATCGAATATATAAGTGAAAAAATCAAATACCCCTGTATGGGATATATAAATATGTATCAAATCAACTATCACTTTATGGAATATGTAACAGTGTAAAAAATCAAATACCCCTGTATGGGATATATAAAAGCGTATCAAATCAACTATCCCTTTATCAAATATATAAGTGTAAAAAATTTATTTTAAAAAAATCTGTATTTGATATATAGAAGTGAATCAAACCAACTATCCCTGTATGGCAGTCTTTCCCTAAGTGTGGTACCTGTACCACCGATGGTGCGCGAAAGGGTTTCATGGGTTACGTAACAGGAAATAAATCACTAAAATTCGCACTAAAAGAAAAAACTTACGATACTGTGAGAAGAGATACGCCGATAAGACAGGGTACGCGAATGTTATAAGTTTGGGATACAATTCTGTATGGGAGTATAATAGTGTATAAAATCAAATGCCTTGTGCGGGATATATAATAGTGTAGAAAACGAACTATCTCTTTGTGGGATATATAATAGTGTAGAAAACGAACTATCCCTGTATGGGATATATAATAGTGTAGAAAACGAACTATTCCTATATGGGATATATAATAGTGTATACAGTTAAATATTACTGAATGGGATTATAATGTACAAAATCAACTATCCCTGTATGGGATACATAATAAAGTAGCGAATCAACTATCTCTGTAGAGAGGTACAATATTGTATCAAATATAGGATTATAATAGTATATCAAATCAACGACCCCTGTATTGGATGTAAAATATTGTATCAAATCAACTACCAATATATATATATATATATATATATATATATATATATATATATATATATATATATATATATATATATATATATATATATATATATATATATATATATATATATATATATATATATAGAGATAGATAGATAGATAGATAAAAATAGATTTTAAGCGATTTGCTTTGTTCATTTTGTAAAAATGCCCCAGAGGACTAAGATCAACCGTAGTAAAGTAAAACCAGGTTTCTAGATTTTAAGCCTCCTTTCCCTCTTAAAACGTTTCTATGTTGACTTTTTAGATTTTAGGCCTCCTTTCCCTCTGTGTTAACATTTTATAGCGCAGGAAATGTACATGTTAATCAGTCTGTACATCCCTTATACAATACTTGTGTTGCGTCCGGAAAACAGTCTTGAAATATCTGGAGAATGACATAGGAGAATGACATAGCAGAAATTATAGAGAATCCCTGTGAATTTTCTGGAGAATGTCATAGCAGAATGACACAGCAGAAATTATAGAGAATCCCTGTGAATTTTCTGGAGAATGACATAGGAGAATGACACAGCAGAATTCCTGTGAATTTTCTGGAGAATGACACAGCAGAAATTATAGGAGAATGACATAGCAGAACAATCTGGAGAATCACGTGATTGGAACATTCTAGTAGAGTTTCGCGGCACTATAAAAGGCAGCCAATTTTTCACTCGTAGGTCATTCTGCAGAGATGTATTCACCGGGATAAGAAGGTAAGTGAGACGTTGTATTATTACCGTATATTTGTTCTCGTACTTGCTAACTCTTATCGGTAAAATATCTGTTAACATACTGTCAATAATACTAAATTCGTGTATTAAGTCGTCCATATCATATTTTACACCTCGCAAATAAGATCGTATCTGATCAAGTATTTTTTTATAAGTGATACTTGCCGTTTGACAAGCATTTTGTTTAGTCTCAAGTCTTGGTTCAATTTTTTTATATGCTGTTGAAAGAGATACACCGACACCGGATATAATTAACAGAAACGGATTTAATGATGCCCCACTTGAAATTATGCCGCAGCCTGTCATGAGCAATGGTAGATATGATATTTCTAGAAGTATTCTACTATAATACTTGTAACATTGTTTTACGCACCAAAGGCTTTTATGATAAAATTTATAATATTGTATTAGGGCATCAACATCTTGTTTTGGAATTTCTTCTGAAATATGATTGAAATCGACGATCTGTTTTTCATTATACAATTTTTACACAATAGTAAAAGCTCTAGTACCAGCAAATGAATCAAGAAACTGGCGGAATTCTTGATTGTCAGCTGTAAAATTTCTGTACTTGTCATAAACATCTGACGAAGTATCTTTATATCGTTCGTCTGTAACTACCTCATTTTTCTTTAACCAACTATAGGAATTAAACGTGTCTCCTACTTCACTCTCATACAAATTTTTTTCGTTCACCAAATTACTGTAATCGCTTTCTGTTTCATCAATATATCCTAATAGTAAACTCAACTGATCCAACGTGAAATTTTTGAGAATAAGATGTCTGATAATTGCATATGCGACTACGAAATTTGCAAGCATTAATTTTCGTAGTGTGTTTTGTCCAAGAATATTAAGGCGAGTAAAAGCATTTACTTTATGCAATAATTTTTCATATGGTTTTGTGAGTATTTTCTCGACCTCATTGTAATAATTTCGTAATGACAATTGTCTAGAGCGTTGGATTGATGGAAATGGAATATCGTCTGCTTCACCTATGTCGTGATAAGAATCAGACTTTTCTACCAACCTTGTTTGATCGACTTCTCTAAAAAACTTTTCTCGCTTATCGTCACTGAGTTTACTAATTTCATCGTCAAAATTTTTGATGATCTTTAGAGACCTGTCAACAATAAACGGATCAAATTCTGGGTCATTTTTACGTATCATTGGCAAAATTGCGTTTGCGTACGCTTTAATAATTAACTCCATTTCTGGTGTCATAGTGACGATTTTAATTAGGGTTTCTTTGTCGTGGAAGTACATGCCGAAATATTTAAAAATGGTTCGTTTTGCAAAACTATTGTATAACTTCTTGCTCCTTTTTATTCCTATTACACTAGATTCCGCTAGTCTGTCGAAGTCATCATGTCTACTGTTTACTTGTTTCTTTATATCTTCTCTTCCAGCGTAAGCTCGTTCTTTTATTAAGTTCAATTTTATTATCAAATCTAAATTTTCCAAATCAAGCTCGAGCAATATTTTTTTAGCAGGATTTCAACTTGTTTATGTTCTTCTATACAATCATCAGGATAACAGTATCTCTCTATCGCCTCATAGTTTTCTATTTTCAAATCTATGTTATACCAATCAAGCTCGAGTAATATTTTTTTAAGTATAATTTCAACTTGTTTTTGTTCTTCTAGACAATCATCAGGATGACAGTATCTGCTTATAATATCAAAGTTTTCTATTGCTTCTTTTAGTTGTGGTCCTTGCATATGCATAACACGAACAAAATTTTTTCTTCTTCTGAAAATGGGCAGTTTATCATTGGAATTGAAAATTTTTTTCTGGTATTTAATACACATGCCGCTAATGACTTGTCTCCGACATCTATTTTAGGGTTAAAAATATTATCATAAAATTCTTTCGCAACGTCTATAAACCATTGTGTTGTCATTATTTTATAGCATCAGATTAAATTTGATCATCAAGCGTGTATATTTGAAACGATGTCAGTCCTGGAAACGGATGCTCAGCAGCTAAAACATATAATAAAAAATGCAAGTATTTGCTAACAGTTTTTTCTACTGGAATTGTAAAATATTGTCCTGTTGTAATATACGTGTTTTCTGTGCTATACAATGTTGTCCAGTTCATATCATCGTTTGATCCGTCAAACCGCCAATTATAAATTCGGCCAACGTTAGGGTTTAATCGACCGCACAAATGAAATTTCCAAATAGCAACTGCAGTGGGGCTTTTAATTTTGATCCAAAAGTTTTCAACTTCTCCGTTTGTGGTCCACTCGTGTCTATCAGAGAAAGCGTAACGAGGATAGTTTTCAGGATAATATGATGATGCGCTTACCTAAAACCCAACTCGGTTATCACTTTCCTTGTAAAGTGTTGGAATATACCCAACATTGTTTTTGGTTCGTTTTATACCAACGGACAGACTATCAACATACGCTTTATTTGTCAGGTCATTAGGATTAACTGGAACATACGTCGTAGTGACTTTTTGTCTCTCATATTTATATTCCCTGACATTACCCCACCGGATCGTCTAAGATACGGGGCAAGTTCTTCTTTTAACTGGGCATAGCTAATAGCATCCGAGTCGGACGTTTGTGGTGAGGTTATCGGTAATCCGGTTACTTTTGAGTTTGACATGGACAGATTACCTGTCATTGTGTCACCGGCTTCGTCTAACTTGCTGTTTTCAACAGATTTTAGTTGCGCATAACTTATAGCTTGCGTTAAATTTGCTGGCGGGTATGAAGTTTCTAAACCTAACACTCGTCGACCAGACATATTAATATTCCCTGTGACCGTTCCGCCTGTTTTATCAAGCTTGTTATTATCCACGTACTTCAACTGTGAATAACTCACCGCTTGGGTTTGATTCAAATTTGCCGGAGGATACCCAGTCTCCAAGCCTACAATCTTTTTTCCTGACATATCTAAATTACCGCTTAAAGTTCCTCCTTTCAGTGACAACTTGTTGTCGTCGACAGATTTAAGTTGTGCATAACTAGCAGCTTGTGTAAGGTCAACCCTTGGTGGCGGATACGCTGTTTCTAAACCTAATACTCGTTGATTTGACATAAATAAATTATCTGTCATTGTATCGCCGGATTTTTGACTAGCGATGATGCATCAGTTATTGTTGGTTTGTCATCTGAAATGAGTCCTGTGAGCGCTGTTCCAAACTTTGTGTAATAGCTCATATTATGTAAACTATTTAACATAAAATTATGACAAAGTCGTCGATATTCAATTTTGATACCGAACGGTTGATCAAACATAAACACAACAATGAACTTCCAGACTGTCATTATCTTATCGTCGGTCGTACAGGATCTGGTAAAACAAATCTATTATTAAATCTTTTGCTCAACGACAACTTCAACTATGATAAGGTATATATTTACACAATTAATCCGCAACAGGATAAGTACGAATTATTGAGTGAATATAACGACAAGCTTCGGGATGAACTTGGAGCTGGTGAGGATGTGTTTATGATTAGGCAACCGGAGGAATTAATTCCCGTTAATGAACTTGATTCATCCGAGCATAAAATAGTTGTGTTTGACGATATTCCGCTAAACAACGAGGAAATGAATAAGATTAGGTCTTACTTCTCATTATCGCGTAATAAAAGATGCAATTCTATCTACCTAGCGCAAGGCTTTTATAACATTGACAGATTTATTAGGCGAAATACGGGATGTTTTATATTATTTCCTGGACTAGATAATGTTGATGTAAGAAATATTGCAAATGAGCAATGCGGTGATGTAACAAAAGATAAATTTATTGAATTATATCATCAGGCAACCAAAGACAAATATAACTTTTTCTTATTTGATAAACTCGCACGTGATCCAGCTAAGATGTTTCGTTGTTGTATTGACACATTTCTCTAGCCAAATTTATAGCGCATATAAAGAATAATAATGGACGAATACTAGCGAAGAATCAAATTACTAAAGGAATTTGTTGCACCTCGAGCTGCTTTTAAGAAAAAAGGGGAAGAAGCTCGCCAAGGACAAGTTCAAGCAGCAGAAGAAACTGCCAAATTTTTTAAGCCAGTTACCGAAGCAGTACTTGGCAAGCAACCAGAAGCGTCAACAGTATCTCCAGAAGAACGAAAGTAAATACAAGAAAAAGGCTTGTTAGGTTTACTCGGAGAAAGATCGAAAGAAGAAACTAGCAAAATTGTAACTGAACTTGTGAGACATATTGCTGATCCTGTTGCACGACGGGCTGAATTTAACAGGTTAATGAACAATCCTCTTGCGCTTCAACATGCGATAGCGAGGTTGACAGTTAATCCAGCTGAGTTTAAAAAAGTTGATAGAAAATATATCAGAGAAAACTAAGGAATTATCCGAGAAACAAAGAATGATACAAGAAAGTATCATAGAAGTTATGCCTCTTCAAAATCAGATAAAAATGTACAGAAAGCAAGTTAGGGGAACAATAGAGTATGATGAGTATAATGAATTTATTGAAAAATACTTGAAAATTGAAAAACTAAGCAAGCTTGATAACATTCAAAATTGGTCGAAGATGATTACAAAAATTGAAGAATATTTTAACAAAAGTATACAATGATTTCATCACAGCTGAAAAAGCGATTAAAAATGTTAAAGAAGAAAAAGAAATAGTACTTCTGTTAGGTAGAATGAAAGTGGGAATTGTTGCTGAGGTTTTGTATAAAACAGCAGAACAATATCGAAATAAACCAGGGGGTTATAGTAAAGGTTGACCTTTTAAAAGACTGCTCGATACTTATGAACGTAAACGAGATAAAAGATTACCGGAGGAAAAAGAAACCACTGGATCTGGCGTTAAAGTTTTTACATCAAACGCAGATATAGTTGACAGATTACTGCTACTGATATCATCTAAAGAAGCAGGTAATGAAAGCACTGAAATCGACAGCGAAATTATTGATATACTAGATCATCTTAGATAGAGAGGATTACTAAGATCATCTGAGTATGAAATTTTACACCTTCATTTAATCAAGGCGATTTAATTTAATCGAGGCAATCTTATATAATGTCAACAACATTTTTACTCGATTTGTCACAAAAAACGAATGACAGCGCAAACTTTTCTGTCTACTATAATCCGCCAATAATACTATATCCGAACAAACAGTACGAAATTGGATTAATTTCTGCCACAGTATGGCACTCTATGGCGAATGTGAAAACAAATTTTAACGATGATTTTACTTTTCATTGTGGCGCAACGACCTCAGTTAAAATACCACAAGGAGCGTATAATGTAACTGATATTAATAGAACAATGAAAGAACTGATCAACAAACCCGCCGCAGATAATTTTGAGCTGGTTCCGAACTATAATACGCTACGAGCTAGAATTATATTAAAAAATAATTTGATAATCGATTTCTCACCAGCGACTAGTATTTTGCCTCGCTGTCAGGTTTGAAGAACCAGCAATACGGCAGTATTACAGAACAAAGTGTATCATATGACGGTGATCTGCCAGTTAACATAACAGAAGTAAACACAGTATTGATTAATTGTTCTATCGCAGCAAGATCTTACTCAGCTAAGGGTAGTCAAGGTCAAACGAGCCGCAGTTTTTCACCAGATGTCCCACCAGGGTCGTTGATGCAAATTACTCCTCGACAAATAATATACTATCCAATTACTCCTGAAAATCAAATAACTAGCATAACAATGCAACTAACAGATCAATAGGGTAAACAAATAGACCTTAACAACGAGATTGTCACGTATTACTTACACCTAAGCGCGCAATGACTTACGTCATCGGCGTAAATTTTGTAAACCTAATTTAATAACAACGATGAGACAAAAAAAAAGTTTACAGAAGAAAAATCGTAGGTGGATTATTTGGAAATATATTTACAAAAATAATTGAAAATATACCAGGAATTGCGCGTAAAGTAGCACCAGTTGCACTTGACGCAGGTAAAGCTTTTGCGACAGGAGTGGCATCTGCACCTGGCATTGCAGTAGGTGAAAAGGTTGCCGATAAAATTAAAGACGCAACGCCTACGGTGTTGGAAATAAAACGAGCAATATCTGATATTGCTCCAACAGCGGAAACAGAACTAGCTATGATAGTTACCACAAAAAATTATTATCACCACGTGGTGAGGAGGTAATGCGTAAACTTGTAGCGAAAACAAGAATAGAACCTGCAGCATTTTAGTGTGTCCGACGACGGAGTCGTTGCAATTTCGTGAGGTAAAATAAAATAATGTCAGTCAAAAATTATCTCGATCTTGCCGAAGAGCATGATACCGACGACATAGTGACAGAATACGAGTACGTTGAGTACCTGGACGAAAATTCGAACGAACCAACTAAAACTGGTGTCAGAACCTTTAACACGAGAGACGAAGACGTGTTTCTGCTGCCGCACAAGGCAGTGTTAGAAGTGCGTGGCCAATTGTTAACTGCGGAAGGCGGTAATATTGCAGCTGATGCAGATATTGCACTTGTCAATAAAGGCTGACGTTTGTTTAAAAGCGCACGGTATCAACTGGCCAATCAAACCGTAGATGATATTTCAATGCACTTGCCTATAGCGAGTATAATACTCAATATCGTCTCGTTCAGTGATGATTACTCAAGATGATTACTCAATGATTACTCATGATTACTCAAGATCAGTGGCCACAAATATGATATGGTTTAAAGATACCGGATTTGGGACAGCTGTTTCAAGCGAATTCCGTACTGGTGAAGGTAATCCTAACCCAGATAATAATAATCTAATCGCCAATCCAGCTGCTGATGATGCAGCTGCGATAGGCAATTCAATAAGATTAGCTGTCACCAGAATACGACGACAGCAATATAACGAGGGATATGCCAAACGAAAAGCATTTGCCGCAGAATCTCGACAGGTGACAATGATGCTTCCGCTAAGCTCAATCTTCGGATTTTGTCGTGATTACAACAAAGTTTTTCGAGGACTAAAGCATACGCTTATTTTAGGACGGGCGGATCAAAACGATTGTGTAATGCACGCCGATGGAGTGGATAATGGACAATTTGCTATCACAAGATTAGCACTGTGGATGCCACATGTTGTTCCGTCTGTAAGTAAAACGATGGAACTCGAAGCGTTATTGACTGCTTACACGAAAAAGATATATTTTCAGCAAAACAGAATTTATCAAACAGCTATTCCTAATGCAACTGATTACACATGATTACACACGTCAAGCGAGCAACTACCTCGACATATTTTCGTTGTATTTCAACGACAGGAATGTCGTAATAATAAAGAAATGAACAACTGTGTATTCGATAACCCAGACGTCAGACGAATCTTTGTTAGGTTAAATTCTAGACAATATCACGAACGTGCAATCGAATGTAATTTTGCTATAGACGCCACCAGAAACATATCTCGGCCGTATATGTATCTCATGGAGGCGATGCAAAAAATATCAGGACGCAGACAGTGGATCTCAGATATCAATAGAAGAATTTCGATCACTATATCCTATCTTCTATTTTGACGTTTCAAAACATTCCGAACAAGCTATCAGACCGACTGCTGATATTGAAGTCACTTGCACGCATGGCATGCTGCCAGCCGAACAATATAACGTATACGCGCTAGTTGTCAGTGATAGATTTTTGACAGTTGATGCGACCAAGGGAAGAATGACCGTACAAGTATAATTTGTGTGACAAAAGTAATATAATGAAAACGGAATACACAACCAGAGAAATATACCTAACGCCAGGTCAAATTAAAAAATTATCAGCTGCTGTTGCCAAACGTAATTCTGTTTCATTAATGATATCCCCAACAACTCAAGGGACTGCAGTGAAAGTAATGTTAACTCGACAGCAAATCAATAAACTCAGTCGTGGAAAAGCGTTTGTACTTAAATAATCCACTGCACAAATAACATGCTTAGCGGTCGACGGTGGTTTTCTTGGGCCGGCATTTTCTATAATAGCTAGTGCAATACCAAAAATATTACCAGTACTAGGAACATTAGGACTAGCTGCTGCGTTTGGAGCAGTATCAGGAGCAGCTAAAAAATCGGTATCCGGCGATGGTATCAAACAAATCTAACGTTAGTTTTATGTAACAATAAAAAATAAAATGCAAACCAAAGCGACAAAATCTAAAAAAATAAAATGCAAACCAAAGCGACAAAATCTAAAAAAAAATGAAGAAAACAAAACAAACGACAAAGTCGTCAAGGAAAACAGTACAAGGAGGATTTATTCCAATCGCTCCACTGCTAGCGGGATTAGCAGGCAGTCTAATTCCAAATCTGTTAGGGATAGGACGAGGAATGACTCTGCCATGTACCAGACGCCGTTGACAACGACTTCGTCATCGTTGACGCCAGTGACGAAGTCACCGCCGCTGAGCAATTTTGATATACTTGAAAAATTAAAATTGGATGACGTTGACGGATTTCGTGGGGTATATTCTAAGGACGAATTAGATAATGTACCAGCAGGTGGTTCGTGTATTATAAATATACAAAACTTTAATGACGGATCCGGCACTCACTGGGTCGCTAATTACAATAATAATTATTTTGATTCGTTCAGACTTCCTCCGAGCGACATTATAAAAAAAAATATATTTGTAAAAATTTGAGAAAATAAATTACTCGTCTAATCAACTTCAGCCAATTGGGACATCTGCTTGTGGTTATTATTGTATTATGTTTATTCGACAGATGTCCCAATCCCCTGATTTTTGAAAATTAATATTGCAATTTGATAATTGCCCTAGTAAAAACAATGATAACATAGCAATAAATTTTGTGCCACACAATTTTGTGAAGCGATAACGTCGTTGCAATTTTGTGTGATGATCAAGTATATAAAAAAAATGGGAAGAGAAGTTAACATACTGTCTCAAATGTAAAACTAAAGCGGCGAACAAAGATGAGAAAATAGAAAAAACAAAAAGTAACAGAACAATGCTAAAAAAAAGTTTGTGCTGTTTGTGATAGAAAGAAAAGTATATTCCTGAAATCAGTAACTGGAGCTGGAGCATGTGATAAAGTTATTTTAGTAGATGATTAATTGACTGTCTAACATTGGTCAGAAAACGTCAAAATTTCACTGTTTCACAGAATTTTTATTTATTTTTTTTATTTTTATTTTTATTTTATTTATTTTTTTTGCTGACAAATGTTTTGTGGACGATTAATAAAATAAAAAATGAGATGTAACTGTGATTGTGATAAAGATCTTTGCATTGAATAAGATAAAATTGTTATTTACTGTCAACGTTGCAATCGCCAAGAGGTCATTGGCAGCGGTATTGACATCCACAAATTTATTGGAAAATTACCAAAACCAAAAACAGGGTGGACATTGACATTCCACAAAATACACTGGGCCGTACAATCCACTGGACAAACAACTAGACGAAAACGATAATCCATTGCCAGGACAAGAGCCTTACAATCAAGTTGATGCAATAGCAATGCGCCATGATATCTGCTACCGGGATATAGGCGTTCGTGCAGAGAATTCAAAATCAGATTGTGACAGGGCAATGCTGGATGAACTGCGTGACATAAAGCCGAAAGGAATTAGAGAGCGTATTGATGGAAAGCTGGTGCAGGGGATAATTGGAGCAAAATATAAATTAGGTCTCGGAAAAGAATTGTATGATGATCTGGCAGCGGAATTACACAAACCTAAAAAAAAGTTTCCGCGGCGTAGCGTCGTCGCAAATTCACCAGATGATATCTGGGCGATAGATTTAGTAGATGTCTCAAATCTTGCTCCGTTTAACGTTGGTGCTGATGGCGCTCAGAAAAAATACTTGTTTAACGTTATTGATGTTTTTAGTAAATACGCGTTTAGTGTACCCGTCTCAGATAAAACAGGGACATCGATGACTAATGCGCTAGTGCAGATTAGAACGAGCACGGAAAGAAAACCAAATAAAATTTGGACTGATCACGGAGCGGAGTTTTTTAATAAAAAATTCGAACAGTTTTTAGAACAAAATAACATAAGAAAATATGTCACTGGAAATGAAGGTAAGAGTGTTGTCCATGAGCGATTTAATAATACACTAAACGAAAAAATCCACAAATATTTGACAGCTAAAAACACTAATAGATACATTGACAATCTACAGAAAATTGTTGACGAATATAATAACACTAAGCACCGAGCCACAAGGATGTCACCAAACGACGCAATTAAAAATCCAATATTAGCAAACGAAAATATGCACCGCAGACATAAATTTAAGGTTGGGGATAAAGTTAGAATTTCTCTGACAAAAAAGGTGTTCGAAAAAGGATTTATTCCGAACTGGAGCGAAGAGGTGTTTGTCATTGATAAAGTTTTACTTACAATACCTCTAACGTACGCGCTAAAGGACCTAGCAGGGGAACCGGTAATTGGTAGTTTTTACGAACAGGAACTTCAGAAAACCGAAGACGCTTTTGTTATCAAAAAAGTTATCAGGAAGCGCGGCAACACAAGTTTAGTCAAATGGAGAGGATACAGCGATAAATTTAACAGCCGGATCCCAACAAAACAATTAATTAACATCGCGTGATAATACCGTTATAAATTTCCTCGTACTTACGTTTGACAAATTTACATTTTACGGGCTTACATAACGATATCACACATTGTCTGCGATCGTCAGAAATCGCCATCAGATTAAATATCTTGACAAATATGAAATCGAATTTTATGTTCTTCTGTCGGTTTGGAATTTTGATGTTCAAAAAAGGTTTTATCAACTGCCAAAACAACTGATTATCGTCTTTCGAAAAATTAAATTTCAAAATTTTCTTTGTGATATGATATTTAACATTATATCGACCAGTAGTCGGTCTGCATTAATTTTTTTTGTCAACTACAATCTCGTCTTGTTCATCGTCGTCGTTGTTAAATAAAATGTCATCCTCCGTGTAACCAGCCGGTGTAAAATTATCCTCCGTATAACCAGCCGGTGTAAAATTATCATCCACGCCCGCGTAAATATCAGCAAGTCGGTTCATCAGATTCATATGATAATATATTTGTTATTTATAATAATAAAATGACTAACGAGATAAAATATCATCAAAAAGTGACTATATTAAATTACAGAGAACTAGCTGAGGCAGTACGAAAATGTTTGTCAGGTTATAGTTTTCATTCCGTTGACGTTATTGTAATGCAAGGCGAATCTGATAAGATTTTGCTAACAGCGGCAGAAAAAAATAAACTTAATGTCAGCGCAGTAATGACGCTGAAATTTAACAAAGATGATGTTCTAATGTTTGCTCACAATTGCTTAACTAAAAACGAGCTAGAAAATATAATTAATCATCATATCTAAAAATAATTCTGTCAAATGTTAATGTTGACGTTGTTGATTTTGTTACCCCGTCTGCTACAAATTTTACTGATGCGGGATTGATTTTAAAGTGTCGAGCAGCAGCTGAGATTGAAGGAAATTTTAATTCCTCATCTGTTTCAGTATTTACCGCAATAACAGGTTTTGCCGGACATCTAAAGTTGATACCACCACCTGATCCTCGTCTTACATTTTCTTTTGGCGTGACGAGATCTAAGTTTTCTAGACTATTGTTTGTTCTTATTTTATCGATGTGATCAATAACCAAATCATTTGGTATCAGTCCTTTAAAAGTTTCATAAACGAACCTATGGCTGTAATAACTAACTTGATCAGTTTGTGTTCCTCTAACTTTTACTCTAAGATATCCACTATTGTGCAAATTACCTAATACTTTTTTCGTTTCTCTATTTCTACTAATTCCTTTGTCAGAGGCCTCATACAAATCAAACACGGGATGCGGTTGAAATTCAGTTTGTAAAGATAAATTTTCAATATTATCGTCAGTAACTATGCCATTGACATGATATATACGCTGCCCAGCTGGAATTTAGTTACAGAATAATGTGTAAATAAAATCTTTTTTAAACACTTCAATTCTATCTGTGCTATCTCCCTTTACTGAAATTTAATTCCAGCTGGAGTTGCTTTACCGACAGGTCGTCTGTATCTGACACAAATAACCGAACCAAGTGCATTTCCTGCATACTCGTTGTACTTTGGATGAACGTGATATTTTTCCTGTTCTTCTGCTGTCATATATCTCAAATTTTTTAACATTATACTTATAAGAAATTTATATCTCTAATTGAAAATTCAAAAACATTCAATTAAATATATAAAATATAATATAATGTTAAGATTGAGAGACATTGCTAAGAAGAGCCTATCCGAAAATGTTGAAAAAATTGCTGCAACATTTTCAGGCTATGATAAAAGTTATAAATTTGATAATCAAAATGTTTTAGCAAATTTTAACTCCACAAATTTATTTCATCTTCTTCATGTGACTGTAACTCGAGAACTTGCAGCTCATAAAAGTATCAAACTGATAGTACAGTATCATGTAATTTTATCAAAGTTGCACGCGCTTCAAAAAGATGTACTTGATATAATTTTTGAAAATAATACAAAATTCGACAACGAGATTGCAGAGCCATATTTAACAGCTAAATTACGAAAAATATTAATTGGGACAAATATTGCCACAGTCGCCAATGAAATACACCAAGAAATTTGGAAAAAGCTTGAGGAATTTACTGCATCAGGATCAGGTTGGAAATTTGAAATTATTACGGAGGTCTTATTTCACACAGTGAAATATAACGTACTTCGCGGTAGTTCTTACGTTGATCTCCCTCAAAAAAATTAAAAACAAAAAATGTTGTATAAATGTCAAAAACAGCGACAACGAGTGTTTTCGCCATGCAATTTTGTCTGCTAGACATCCTCAAAGTTGTAACTCCAACCAAGTTGAAAAATATTTGCCGCACAGAAACGACCTGGATTTTGACGGAATAACTTTTCCAGTGACAGAAAATCAGATACCAAAATTTGAAAAACAAAACGATATTTCAGTAAATGTTTTCGGACTAGACGAGCGTGAAAATGTTTACCCGAGATATATTTCAGAAAATGCTACGCAAAATACAATAAATTTATTATTTTATAAAGGATATTACTGTTGGATCAAAAACTTTAACTGGTTAGTTGGCAGACAATATAGCAAAGATAAAAATAAGAAATATTTCTGCTACCGTTGTTTACAAGGTTTTTCTAAACCTGAAACTTTACAAGAGCATCTGAAATACTGTGCTAACGTTCAAAGAATAACCATGCCAACAGAGAAAGAAAAAGTATTAAAATTTAAAAATTATCATCATACGTTAAGTATCCCTTTTGTGATTTATGCCGATTTCGAGTGTCTGCTTGTTCCTGTGGCTGGTGCAGAAAATGATCCAAATAAATCAAGTACAAGAAAATTACAACAGCATGTTCCTTGCGGGGTTTCCTACAAAGTAGTTTGTTGCGCTAACGATAAAATGTCTTCTCCGGTAAAGTTATATCGAGGCGAACAGATTATCAGCTCCAATGAAAATAACAACAAAACAACAACTAGATCTTGACCATGCAGTTAATTGTCATATCTGTAAGAAACCTCTAGGCGATGATAAAGTGCGCGATCACTGTCATGTAACCGGTCAATATCGCGGAGCAGCTCATAACAATTGCATTTTAAAATTTCATGTTCCAAATTTTATTCCTGTCATCTTACACAACTTTCATGGCTATGATAGTCATATCATTGTAGAAGCTTTTGGCAACGAGGAAATTGAATCTAAACTAAAAAGCATAAAATGTATCCCAAACAATTTTGAAAAATATATCTCAGTTACGTTCGGCAAATTGCGTTTCATTGATAGCTTCCAATTTATGTCAGAATCACTGGACAAACTTGTAGAAGGTTGTGGCGAATTTAATAACCTACGAGATTGTTTTGGTGAAAACTATGTCGATCTGACAAGAAAAGGTGTCTTTCCATACGAATACCTTAACGAATGGAGCAGATTTGATGAAACCTCTCTCCCTGGCAAGGGCAAATTTTACTCGCAGCTGAAAGGTGAAGGTGTATCAGATGGTGAGTATAGTTACGCACAAGAAATTTGGAATAAATTTAACTGCAGGACTCTTGGTGATTATCATGATTTATATTTGAAAACAGGTGTGTTATTGCTAGTAGATGTTTTCGAGAATTTTCGTCGAGTTGGTCTTGAAAATTATGGACTAGATTTCTGCTGGTATTATTCTGCTCCAGGTTTGTCGTGTGATGCGATGCTAAAAACAAGTAAGATAGAACAGGATCTTTTAACCGACATTGATATGTTTAATTTTAATGAAAAAGGTATCAGAGGCGGAATTAGCGTCATAACAAAAAAATATGCGGTAGCTAACAATAAACGTCTAAAAAACCACGATAAAAATTTACCGTCAAATTATATCCTCTACCTTAACGCTAATAGTTTGTATGGTTATGCAATGTCAGAGCCAATACCGTGCAGTGGATTTCATTGGATAACTCCAGATCAATTTCTTAGCGAAACTGAAAAAGACTTACCCAGAAAAATCAATAACGATTTTTCCGATGTTAGTTATTTTGTTGAAATTGATCTTGATTATCCTGAGTCACTTCACTATCTGCATAACGACTATCCGTTTTGTGCAGAGTCTATGGTAATAGACTATAGTTTATTATCACCTAAACAACAGGCAGCGACAACAGCAAAAAATTCGATTGTTAATAAGCTAGTTCCAAATTTGTTAAATAAAAGAAATTACGTGATACACTATAGAAACCTAAAACAAGCACTCGACCACGGCTTAGTCCTTAGGAAAGTTCATCACGTGTTAAAATTTAATCAGTCAAGGTGGATGGCAGATTATATCAGTTTAAATACCAAGCATCGTGCCGCTGATAAGACAGAATCTGAGAAACACTTTATCAAATTAATGAACAATTCCGTATTTGGCAAGACAATGGAGAATATTCGAAAACGCGTAAATATTGAGACTGTAAACGACATAAATCGCAGGAATAAATTAGTTAACGATGACGGTTTTGTCAGTATGAAAATATTTAATGAAAAGCTTGTTGCAATACAGCGACGAAAGACAAATTTAAAGTTAAATAAGCCGATTTGTGTTGGTGCGTCGGTATTGTACATATCAAAGTGGTTGATGTACAATTTTCACTACGGATTTGTTAAGAGAGTCTGGCATCGGTCGAGTCTATTGTTCACTGATACAGATTCGCTAGTTTATGATATAAAATGTGAGGATGTCTGTCAAGATATTTATGACCACCGTGACTTATTTGATTTATCAGACTATCCGGAGAGTACTGGATTTCATGATGATACAAATAAAAAAGTTATTGGTAAATTTAAGGACGAATTTATGTTTGTGTCAGTTAAGGAGTTTGTCGGACTTCAAAGTAAGGTGTATGCCGTAATTTTAGATGACGATAAACTGACAAAAAAAGCAAATGGTATTCCTCGTGGGTATGTGAAAAAATGTATGAAATATGATGACTTTAAAGCAGCACTAAAAAATAATGTCAGTTTTATCAAGACAAATGTTATTAGAACAAATTATCACAAACTTGAAACAGATACAATTATTAAACGTGGATTAAGTAATTTTGATGATAAACGTTACTGTGAGGACGGGATAAACACACTAGCTATTGGACACTACGCTTGTAATTTCGTCTAAACTTTAGATATAATGTTCGAAAATTTAACATTAGCTGATGGAATTAATAGCAAAATTAACCATTTAATGGTTAATGGCCAACCTCTACAGTTTGAATTTAATGATGAAATTTCAGGTATTTGTTTTAGTAAATTTGATAAAATAATCAAATCAGGAAATACCAGTTATTTTGATTATCTTGAAAAATTACGAGACGAACTTATGTCCAAATACGTTAATCTTCATGATCCAATCAGCCAGGAAAAATAAACTAAAATTAATATAGACTTAAATAAGTCGAAGGTTTTTGCAAAAGGTGGTAAGTATGTTTTCACCAGAACATCAATGAAAGAGCTATTTGAATGTAATCGGAAAGTAAGCGGAAAAATTAAATTTTGTTTGTTTAAACACGATGACAAACAATTTTTAATAGCTACCGTTGAAAATTTGACCATTGGCGAAGAAGTTCTTTAAGGTTATCTAACATGTGTATGGTCTGGAAACAAAGACCTATCTACAATAATAAATGTCCGCTTACCTTCTTATCTCGGCGAACACATCTCTGCAGAATGACCTACGAGTGAAAAATTGGCTGCCTTTTATAGTGCCGCGAAACTCTACTAGAATGTTCCAATCACGTGATTCTCCAGATTGTTCTGCTATGTCATTCTCCTATAATTTCTGCTGTGTCATTCTCTAGAAAATTCACAGGAATTCTGCTGTGTCATTCTCCTATGTCATTCTCCAGAAAATTCACAGGGATTCTCTATAATTTCTGCTGTGTCATTCCGCTATGTCATTCTCCAGAAAATTCACAGGGATTCTCTATAATTTCTGCTATGTCATTCTCCTATGTCATTCTCCAGATATTTCAAGACTGTTTTCCGGACAAGTTGTATAAGGGATGTACAGACTGACTAACATGTACATTTCCTGCGCTATAAAATGTCAACACAGAGGAAAAGGAGGCCTAAAATCTAGAAAGTCAACATAGAAACGTTTTCAGAGGGAAAGGAGGCTTAAAATCTAGAAACCTGGTTTTACTTTACTACTTCAATTTCTGTTCCTATATCAAATATGTCAGTCATTGGACGTTTTCAGTCCAACATATCAGTCATCGAACGTATTCTGTCCGATATATCTGTCATCGGACGTTTTCTGTCAGCAAAGAGTACGAATATTTAGCATAAATTGCAAGTATTAAAAGTTCTTGTGAGAAATTATAGATTCACCCATGGAGTGTGCAAATATAATTGCGAAATACATACATGATTACATTCATGTTATACAATTAAACTGTCCTCTCTGCAACCATAACTTTATCTATTATTTTTTTATGCAACATTGTTGATTCATTACTAGGTATCTATTACTATACCATGATATAATTCACCTATCAACTGGAACAATGTTGATTCATTACTTCGTATCTATTACTATACCATGATATAATTCACCTATCAATTCGAACAATGTTGATTCATTACTTCGTATCTATTACTATACCATGATATAATTCACCTATCAATTGGAACAATGTTGATTCATTACTTCGTATCTATTACTATACCTGTCTATTAGAATAATGTTGATTCATTACTTCGTATCTATTACTATACCTGTCTACTGGAACAATGTTGAATCATTACTTCGTATATATTACTCTACCATGACATAATTCACCTGTCAAATGGAACAATGTTGATTCATTACTACGTATCTATTACTATACCATGATATAATTCACCTGTCAATTGGAACAATGTTGATTCATTACTTCGTATCTATTGCTATACCATGATATAATTCACCTGTCAATTGGAACAATGTTGATTCAATACTTCGTATCTATTACAATACCATAATATAATTCAGCTGTTAAATGGAACAATGTTGATTCATTACTTCGTATCTATTACTTCACCATGATGTAAGTCATCTGTCAATTGGAACAATGTTGATTCATTACTTCGTGTTTATTACTATACCTGTCTATTGGAACAATGTTGATTCATTACTTCGTATCTATTACTATACCTGTCTATTGGAACAATGTTGATTCATTACTTCGTATCTATTACTAAACCTGTCTATTGGAACAATGTTGATTCATTACTTCGTATATATTACTATACCATGATATAATTCACCGGTCAAATGGAACAATGTTGATTCATTACTTCGTATCTATTGCTATACCATGACATAAATCACCTGTCAAATGGAACAATGTTGATTCATTACTTCGTATCTATTAATATAGCATGATTCAATTCACCTGTCAATTAGAACAATGTTGATTCATTATTTCTTATCTATTGCTATATATGTCTATTGGAAAAATGTTGATTCTTTACTATGTAAGTATTAATATATCATATTGTAATTCATCTGTCAATCTGAGCAATGTTGATTAATTACAACGTATCTGTTATTATATCATGATGTAATTCACCTTTCAGTTTGAACAATGTTGATTCATTACTATGCGACCGCTCCGATGGTCTAGTGGTTAGAGCGTTCACGACGGATGCGGGAGGTCGCGGGTTTGAACCCTGGCCGAGTCATACCGAAGACATAAAAATGGTACTAACAGCTGCCTCGCTAGGCAGGCTCGGCCCTAGGATGTGTGGGTCCCAAGGCAGCATGCAGGGCCAAAGGCAGCAAGCGATGACCGCGGGGCCCCAAGCAAAAGAATTGCATTGCGGAGAAGCACGGGGCCCAAGGCGGTTTCCTCGTTCGCCTTGCCCTAGGGCCGGGCCTGTCGCTAGGCGCTCAGCATTAAGAGGTTAGTGTTAGGACTGGTCGGCCTGGTGTCAGGATAATGTGACTGACTGGGACATCATGCTACATGTCTGCGGCATGATGCCCCAGTGCTAGACATCACTATAAACTGCCACACTACAGACATCGTTGCGATATGACTGAAAAACTGTTAAAGCTACGTTAAAAAATTCAAATCACACACACACACACACACACACACACACACACACACACATTACTATGCATATATTACTATATCATGATGTAGTTCACCTGTCAATTGGAACAATGTTGCGGTATCTATTACTATATCATGATATCATTCACCTGTCAGTTTCCAACAATGTTGATTCATTACTTCGTATCTTTTACTACAGTATATAGCTACGATGTCGTAGCCTCAGCTTGATTTGTTGTGGTTGAGGCTTAGTACTAATATTAGTACCCCTCCTCCTACCTCATGGACGGTGTACTAACATGAGCCTAGGTGTCAATGGAGCAAGCCGGGTGTGATTCACACCCGGCGCTTTTTTAGCCTAATATAAACAATTTTGAATATATTCCTTGCATGTAATGAAATAAATTGAGTAGTCCTCTTATTTAATACCAGAATTATTGCAAATCATTGTAGAAATAGTTGTAAAATCTCGTTTACCTTTCTTATCCGATATTTTCGTTTAGATCGTCCGCCATATTAGTTCAAATAATGACTACTTCCGTTCTCAGCCTTGTTTGTTTGTGTGCCATATAAGGACATTGAGGCCTTATTTGGAAACGTAAACAGATGGTAGTAAAACTATGGCACGGTTTGAGTCGGACATTCTGCGCATTAAAAGCAAATATGGTTTATCGGTGACTTTGAAATTCCACCAAGAAGCCATTATTCGCCACTTGATTGATAAAAATGATGTATTTGTCCTGCTACCCACTGGATTTCCGCAATTAATGCAAGTATCCATTCTCCGTCTTCGCGCGTTATGCCATTCAGCAATTAATAACATAGCGTGGAATATCCAAATATTGTCTGGCAAGCCTTATTTAGAAAAGGGGTCACTGGAGAGTCTTGCGTTAGGCCTATCTGTCACGGCGGACACGGTGAGGTTAGTGTAACCATGCCAATTTATTTTATCGTGTAAGGGCTTAATAAATTCATAATAAGCCAAACTTCTTTCACAACATGATTATACTTATGTAGTAGATTTCTACACTATTTGTTTTTCTGACTTTAGTGATGACTGTTTTTGCTCCATTACATGATATGGGATCAGTTCGTAGCCTCAGCCACAACAAATCAAGTTGAGGCTACGACATCGTAGCTAGTTGAGGCTACGAACTGATCCCATATCATGTAATGGAGCAAATGACTACACAACTCTCGCGACCTACAAGTCAATGGCTTCAGAGTTCAAATAGTCACGTGATATCAACAAATAACCATTTCTAATGTTGCTGTCGGAAAACAAATCGAACATATCAATGAAAGTCACGTAATATTTATAGAAAACTAAAAGAATATAAACTTCTAAAAATATTTATTCTGGAAACAACGACCAGAAAAATGTAAATGTTACAGCAACTTGGAAAAAAACCCAGATTCAACAAGCGGGGAGCACAGGTCAACGCGGTAGTCACGTGATACCAACAAAATACATCGCTGACACGTGCTTAGTACTTGATGACTCTTGTTTTATTCACCTTACTGCGATACCGACTGGTTTCTATTCGTTGTTCTCAGAATAAATATGTTGAGAATTAAGTGTGCATTATATTTATGTACAAGTATTACGTGACTTTTAATTAATATTTTCGAATTCTATGTACAACAACTTTCGAAATGGTTTACTGTTGATATCACGTGACTATTGGACCTCTGATGTCATTGATATGTAGGTTGCGAGATTTGTGTAGTCATGTGACTCGGAATGCAAATGGTGAGTTCCAGGTCAAATTTCATCAACGTTGTAGTTGCATCTCGTCTCTCGTTAAAGATATAACGAATGCTACACTCGCTATTTGTGAGAAAATAAATCATATTCCTATCGATTTCATGCAGGTATATCTCGATGAAAGGTCCTTAATGTTTGCTAGACCGGCTAGTAAGCGGCTATCCTATGCCGGCACCAAATGGTGTCTGTCGGCGAATTCCAACTTTTCGATAGGGAATGGACTCTGACCCTACACCCCAACACAAATGTTCAAATATTAAAAATGGGGTGGCAAGGGTCAGAGGAAACTCGGACTAATTTTAGCTATGATAAATAATTAAATATAATTGCTGAAAAATTATTTTTATCATTATTATGATTATTATTATTATTATTATTATTATTATTATTATTATTAGAATGTATTAAATATTATTTTATTACATTAACATTACACAGTACAACGGGGGAATTGCAACTCGTGTACTTCACACGAATATGCTTTAATACGTAAAAGGTTACCTGATGCCGTAACCGGCAGATCTTTTCACGTCTCAGATGAAAATTTTTTCCCGACACCTGGATTAAAATATTGCTGCTTGCATTATACACCATTTAATTCTCACGATATTATACGCACAATTAGTTTCCGAATGACATGCATTGTTGCAGGGTAGGAACGTATCACGTAAAGGCAAATTTTACCTAATGACTGAATTGAAAGAATTGCGGCTTCACACCGGTTGCACGTAAACTTCCGCCAAGCAACCAACAAGTTTTTGAATAGGGAAGCTTTGCAGAAAATGAGCGCTGTAAGTACTCCGGGCCGAAGCCCTGGACGAAGTTCTACACGTGATAGAAGAGTGCTTATTCTTGCTGCTGAAGTAGCTGAAACTAAAGATAGACGAGTTCCAAGTTTATTACTTACATTAAGAGGTAAGTTTAACATGTCAAAACCTGTGAAAGTTTGTATAACCTATTGTCGAGGTCTAACAAATGGTTAAACACACACACACACACACACACACACACACACACATATATATATATATATATATATATATATATATATATATATATATATATATATATTACAGTCTTGAACCAATTGCTTTCATTACCCATAGTAATGTGAGCACTTTATATTTGCACCAGGTATTTACTATATATTTATTCACGGTAATGAAGTGAAACTGGAACGGCTGCTATCTCAGATTGAATTAACTCACAGGATCACCATAATAAAATGTTCACTGATCTTGTTAAAATCAGAATAAGCCAGTTCAGGTTCTGGTTGAACATTTATTATCCATAAACATAAACATGAAACAGTGATAGTTGTATTTCACAGTCACAAATAAGACTCATTGAAAAGTGAAAGTTGTGTTCTTTTTCAACATTTGATTTATCATCAGATCTAGATTCATAAGGCCTAGTATTTAGCCTTCAGTTTCTTGGTCCAGCAGCATGCCACAGCTGTTGGGTTATAATCCTTGATGTGTAATGACTTAAAATATCCCCTAAATCCCTTTCTTCATTGATGAGTACTTATTTGAGCCTGCATCTATTAATGGGACAGCTGGGAAATGATTCACATTCAGGTGGTTTTCTTTTGTTTGTTTTTTCACACACAGTCACTCATGATCATCACAATGCATGCGTACAATTACAGACTGAAGTCTTTTACTTTATTCTTGCATATATCATATGCAAGATATTTCAGAACATAAATTTTAATTGTCTTCTTAACTATCAAAGAATAAAGTTGAATGTTATATAGACACGCTTTGTAAGAAGAGGTAGAGACTGCTTGGTAACTTGGACTGTAATTTTATTGTACTATTAACAACTCTAGGTACACTTCACAGCCTGAACTATGTTGAGACTACTACATCACAGTTCCATCATTACATATTGTCATTCCAGGGACAATTTATAAAAGTTTTAACAACCATCAGAAAATGAAGTACCTCATGCACATTCATATTTTTCCAAATTCTCAGTGAAGAAAGTTCACAACATCATAACCTTTAATTAGTCATACTTCAGTCATTCATGTTTCTGGTATTGTGTTTGCTGGCATATAAGTTGATGCAGAGTATAAGTCAAATGAACGAATTTGGCAAATTTTCCAGCCTTTATCCATATATAAGTCTATGCTGAATATAAGATGACGCCAGATCAGTAACTCAGCTTCATCTTTTTCAGGTCGTTCCACACAGCATCACAAATTTTGTCCTATCTGTAACTTAGTTACCTTACAGGGAAGGATCAATAAATGTAGCTAAAAGTACCTAATTTGTTTCACACAAAGTATTTTAAATGTATTATGTAGTTTTAGCTACATATAATGATACTAGCATGAAAATTTATTGAGTTACAGATATGATAAAATTGTGCTGCATTGTGAAATTAAACTTTAGTAAATTCCGGTTTCATAAATATTAAAGGTATCACTGTATGCTATTTCAGATGACCAGCAATATGGAAATTGTATCATTAATGATAAAATGCGTTTTCCACAGTTCTTTTTTGAGGAGAGATAGAGAGAGAGCAGCATATGTAATCCATTGAATTTTTCTTCGTGCACCTCATGATCAAAATAAAATAGCATTGGCTGATATGAGAGAGACAGAGATATATTATAGCTCTTTATGTTTTCTTTTTGTACCTTACTGCCCCTGTTTAGCTGACACTTTTGTCAAAGAGAGATTTAAAAAATTAAATAGTTAATGTAAACGATGAAAATATATATTATACTTCTTCAGAGTTTAAATATTCACAATATTTATATCTATATAGAATCAATTTAGGTTAAATCCCAAGACCATTTCACATGCAGTCTAATTTTCTTTGCAAGTACAATGGCCTCTCCATTCCCAACAAATAAGATTATGTAACAGTTTTTAAAGTGCATGTACTCTTCCTGTACTTATGTGGCAATTGTTTTTGATCTTTTGTTCATACTTTAAATTGCTAACAGTTCTATCGGCAAGTTCAAAAGATGTCACTGGTTGAGAAATTTACATGAATAACTAGCATTTTCCTTTCATTATATTGTACCATATTATAATACCCTATGGGTAGCCTCATTTCTCTATTGGTAGCCTCACTAATCTGCTTTTGTCAGCTGAATCTTGACCTCAGACAGCTTGGAGAATATGACTATAGCTGTAGCATATTTAATTAGCATGTAAATACCACTGCAAAACCATGTAAATCTTGGATAAAGGAAGTGTTAACTAAAACTAAAAGGAATTGCTTACCCGGTGGTATTAGTTGATAATGGAATATAGTACTGCACTTGTACACAAATAAGATCACAGTCATCAGGTAAGTGAACCATACATATTACAACTCTCTCTCTCTCTCTCTCTCTCTCTCTCATAATGGGGCAAATTTTTATTTGATTGTGAGGTGCAGGAAGAAAAATGTAATGGAATATCTGTCTTTGTCATGGTTATTCATCTTTTAACATGTCAGTTGTAACACACATATATGTAATCAAATTTAAACAACGTATATTACTAGTGCATGCTGTTTTAGCACAATTACATCTGCTGTATGTTAATTTTCAATACTGACGATCATGTAATTGTTTTAAATCCTTCTTAATGTCGGGTCCTACATTTTTTCTTCTATGATCACTTACACAAAATGTAATCTTTTTTACACATAATTTTTCATACTTATTGGAGAATTTTTTTTCATATACAGTACATATATGTGATGTATGATAAAATGATTCAAATGACAATCCATGTATACGTTGATTCAGAGTATAAGGTGAAGCCAAGATTTTCTGGTAAAAAAGTATCGTCTTTTTTCTTGCTCTCTTCATCGCATATCCACCAAGCTTTATTTTTGAGTCAGTCAATGCTACCTTTTTGCAATTGGCCTGACACTCTCAGTCTTTTGTTATCTATATGCACCTGGGCTAGTTTCATGTGCATGAAGAATGGTTTGACAATAATGACAAAATTTTCTTGATGTGTGAAAGAACACATGTCCTTTTCTACCATGTGTTTTTATTGAACTTGTCGAGTGCAGGATGTTGGAAGGCATTCAATAAACAGATCAATTAACCATGAAAGAAAATGGTATCTCACTTTTTTATACATCCAAAACAAAATAATTTGTTAACTGATATGACAGTTACCAGTGGAAATTTTCATTCCTCCAAAGGGTTAGTGATGGCAGGGGTTTAGTGATCCATTGGAAAAATCTCTGACCTTGGATTAGCTGATTCGTGTTAATTTCAAACCTGATATCATTGCATGTGAAAGCAAATATTCCATATTATTAGATTGATACTCCAGGATTCAGTTCTTTATATGACCTTACCAGTTGGGCATAGCACACCAAATGCCTGATGACAAGAATTTAAATGGAGCATTCAGACAAAATTTTGAAGAACAGAGCTAGACACCATATCATTTTTCAGTATCATCCTGTTATTGATCAGCCTTTTTTCTGTGAACTGTACCTTAATTAATGCAGTCTAGAATTGACTGTGTGCCCATATAGCAGTCAGTTTTATTTCTTTTTCCTCTAATTTATTGAGATATATTAAATAAAGCATATTTGCTTGTTGCAAGTAAGTTTTTCACCAGTGAGATGAAATATCAGTTATTCACTCAGAACAAGCATTTTTTTGTTATTTTATGCTCTTATGTGTTGACAAGGTAAAGATTAATAAAATAATGGAATAAAATGGTAGGTGTTGTAAGTTAATGTCAGCTGTTTGTTGTTATGTATGTTAGATATCCATACATTTGCTGTTTACTGTTACATCTGTATATTTGTATACACACATCATCTGTTTACTATTACATTTTGTGTGTTTTGTGTACTTACACATCAGCTGTTTACCATTGTGTTTTGTATATCCACACCTCACCTGTTGACTGTTATGTTCTGTGTGTGTATCTATATTATGTGTGTTAATTCTTGTGATTATAGATTGTAAGGGTCATTTAGTAAATAGTATATTACTGTAAATAGCCAATTTTGTTCATGATTTTAGGCTGGTACTCTAAGATAAGGTCATTTTGTTTGGTAAATGTCATTATTGTGCGATTTTGACCTTGGAAAGTGTTAAACAAATCTTGTTGACAAATGTCATGGATTTGAGTTCAGGTTATGTGGTTCCCCTTAGGAAAATAGGTGACTAATTTCTGATTGATTTGCTGCTAAAGGACATGAACTTGTTGAGAGTTAGAATGATCTAGAAATGATTATTTGAACCTCAGTCTGAAATTGAATCCTGGTTTTTTTATATAAGAGATATTTACCTGAAAATCAATTATTTCTGTCATATACATCAGTCTTAATGGAGTCTGACATGTTTGCTAAGCCCCAGCTATAAAGTCATGTATAAGCTATAATCTACCTGTCTTGGGAATATTACCACAGCCATGTGTTTGATGTCTAAAGATTGCTATGGGCTAGTGTTGAAATCTTACGCAAGGTTACCTGACCAGCCAGAGACCGGAATCTTGAATTGGCAAAGGTGATAGATCGCACCATCTAAATAAAGGTTTGTAGTTATCATACCTATGTGTTAAAGCTTAGTCCAAAGATCAAAGGAAAGCCAGCGGGGTGAGCGGGGCCTGTTCTCATCTGTCCCTAGGTTGACAGACAGTGAGAGGGACATTGTCCACTAAGTTTAATTGGATCAGTTCACAGCGATATCCAGCCAGAATTGAGATAGAGGGTGTGATTGCAATTCCAACCCGAATGATACTTCAGACATGTAAGAGAAAATTTATTATTCATCTGAAAGGATTGCGGATCAATAGGGTTTACTCCGAGAAGAATCCACTCATAATTTGGTGGCAAAACTTACAGTTAGATTCTAAGGAAAGACAAAGCTTCGAAAAGGAAGCTTTTTAGGGAACACAGAACTTTGGGTTCCATTGGGTCCTGAGTTTTCAAGAGCTGGAGATGGAACTGAAGCTGTAGCCGAGACAGTCGAAGTCAACAGAAGAGTAGTTGTGGTAGAGAAAGTGGAGGAGGAGGAGAAAGAATCTAGAGAAAGTGGAGGAGGAGTAGGAGTCCTGAGAAAGTCAAGGAAGAGGAGGAGGAGAAGGAATTTGGAGAAAAGTCTAAGAGGAAGGGGAAAGGAAGCGGGAGAAATAAGATAGAGAGAAAGGATACACCAGATGAGTAGAAATACAAGGACAGGTAGAAATCACACTGCTACTCAAGTGATGCAGTAGGCTTATTAAAGGGTTGAGTGGAAGGAGTGTAATTGGGAATTTGAGTCATTTCATTATTGAACTGTTATTAAATTGTTATTCATTGAATTTCAACCTTTTTTGTATATTTAACCATCTAACCGTCAGCATTGCTGACTGGGGGCTCAGAGCTTTACATCTGTCTTTCACTAAGTTTAACTTCCAAAAAAATAGAGCCTGGGTGGGACTTCTATAATAGTTTAAATAAAACATTGGGAGCACCCCACCCCAACCATAACAATCCTCACAGAGTTATACAGTTGTGTTCAGTTATTATTTGAGAGGATTTATTTATTTCAGTTAATTCATTGGAATAACAAAGGACTCATAAACTTCAGGACTAAGTACGTAACTATTTTGGACTTTCTGTGAATTTATTTAAAGTCATTTTGGATTATATCACTGTGTTACATGAACACTGTTAGCACCTCAAGCTATTTCAGACTATTGGCACTTCAGCACAGTAGATTGGACTTCATTCGGAACACCACTAGAACTCATTTTGAATACTTAATACTTTTGGACTTGTGATGGAACTTTTAGGGCTATTTAGGTTTTCATTCACCATTCTGTAAATTATTTTTAATTTTTCACTTTGTATTCTTGGGAAATAAATTATTTGTTGAATGTTACAAAACTTCTTGGTTTTCACTCTTTTCTGTTACCTAGACCACAGAGTCATAACACTACACACATCAGCTGTTTACCATTATGTTCTGTGTGTTTTGTCTTCCTACATACATGTCAGCTATTTGCTGTTATGTATTGTGTGTTTTTATTCCTACACACATCAGCTGTTTACCATTATGTTCTGTGTTTTATGTACCTACACACACATCAGCTGTTTACCAGCTGATTTCTGCATTTCATATACCTACACATGCCAGCAATTTACCATTATGTTCTGTGTTTTATGCACCTACACTCACGTCAGCTGTTTACCAGCTGATTTCTGCATTTTATATACCTACACATGCCAGCAATTTACCATTATGTTCTGTGGTTTATGTATCTACATTATGTCAGCTGTTTACCATTATGTTCTGTGTTTTATGCACCTACACTCATGTCAGCTGTTTGCCATCATGTTGTGTTGTTTGTACCTACACATATGTCAGCTGTTTGTGATGATCTCTGTGAATTTGATTCAGTGATCTTATTAACTTTTTTCATTTTGATTTTCAATTACCTAATTTATAGGTGATGTTTTACTTAAAGAAACACAAAAATTTTACCAATTATAAATCTATTGTTTTATTCTAAAAAAATGGAAATATTTATCAAAACTCAATGCTTGTTTGTTTTATTTATAGCACATGATGCAATGCATTATCAGACATGTATTTCAAGCTGTTTGAGTTGCAGATGTAGTGTTCAGTTGGGGTGTACAGTGAATAAACTGAATACTGCAGCATTCTTTTACAGTTGGGGTACACATCTGGTGTACAGTTGTGTCATCTAGCATACAGTTGGGGTACACATCTGGTGTACAGTTGGGTCATACATCTAGCATACAGTTGGGGTACACATCTAGTGTACAATTTGGGTATACAATTAATAAATATTACTGCACCATTACTTTACATTTGGGGTATACATCTGGTGTACAATTAGGGTAAACATCTATTGTGCTATGTTGAATTAGTGGGATCCCATTCTGATATGGACGGCTTTATTGATTAAATTTTCATGATGTCATTATGATTTGATAGAGATCTTGGATTCAGCCCAAGTGACCTCACAGGATGGCAAACGCATTAGAAAGGAAATTGTGGAATACAACCTGTTGGAGGTGTTGATTCTAGTACTGAAACAAGACTTCAGTGTGGTGGATGGAGAATGGACCACAGCAGCAAAACTGACTGCTATTTTAAGGTACAGTTGTCACCCTTTTAGCTATTAAATTCAACCATGGAGGGAGATGCTTTTGGGAATCAAGTCCAAACAGTTGAGCTATAGTTTTATTTCTTTCTTCTTTTTTATAATACATATTTACATTTAGTAACTTGTATTCCTGTCTCAGACCCATTTGAAATCTTGAGTATTATCAGCTAGTGTTGTTCTTGACTGAATTAAAATGCCCTTTTTTCACATTGGAACTGGTAACTTTAGATTGGAAATTGGAAATGAAGGGTTTCAAGACTGATGTATATTCTTTCATTTCAGCCATGTCTGTATTGGAATGGATTTACCAGGGAAGGAAATGCAGGATTTCAAAGACAATCAGCTTCCTCTCATTACAGACAACATATTCCTTGTTGCACGGCGAGTGCAGGCCAGATATTGCAAGCTTCCTAATAGAGCGGTAAGAATCAAAACTTTCTAAAATGAGCAGTAAGAATCCAGAGTTCATGATACAGTGGCAAGAATCCAAAGTTCCTAATAGAGTGGTAAGAATCCAAGGTTCCTAATAGAGTGGTAAGATTCCAAAGTTCCTAATAGAGTGGTAAGAATCCAAAGCTCCTGATAGAGTGGTAAGAATCCAAGGTTCCTAATAGCATGGTAAGAAACCAAGGTTCCTAATAGAGCAGTAAGAATCCAAAGTTCCTGATAGAGTGGTAAGAATCCAAAGTTCCTGATAGAGTGGTAAGAAAACAAGGTTCCTAATAGAGTGGTAAGAATCCAAGGTTCCTAATACGGTGGTAAGAATCCAAAGTTCCAGATAGAGTGGTAAGAATCCAAGGTTCCTAATAGCATGGTAAGAATCCAAAGTTCCTAATAGAGGAGTAAGAATCCAGTGTTCCTAATAGAGCAGTAAGAATCCAAAGTTCCTGATAGAGTGGTAAGAATCCAAGGTTCCTAATAGAGCAGTAAGAATCCAAAGTTCCAAATAGAGTGGTAAGAATCCAAGGTTCCTAATAGAGTGGTAAGAATCCAAGGTTCCTGATAGAGTGGTAAGAATCCAAGGTTCCTAATAGAGTGGTAAGAATCCAAGGTTCCTAATAGAGTGGTAAGAATCCAAAGTTCCTAATAGAGTGGTAAGAATCCAAGGTTCCTAATAGAGTGGTAAGAATCCAAGGTTCCTAATAGAGTGGTAAGAATCTAAAGTTCCTGATAGAGTGGTAAGAATCCAAGGTTCCTAATAGGGTGGTAAGAATCCAAAGTTCCTGATAGAGTGGTAAGAATCCAAAGTTCCTGATAGAGTGGTAAGAATCCAAAGTTCCTGATAGAGTGGTAAGAAGACAAGGTTCCTAATAGAGTGGTAAGAATCCAAGGTTCCTAATAGAGTGGTAAGAATCCAAAGTTCCAGATAGAGTGGTAAGAATCCAAGGTTCCTAATAGCATGGTAAGAATCTAAAGTTCCAAATAGAGGAGTAAGAATCCAGGGTTCCTAATAGAGCAGTAAGAATCCAAAGTTCCTGATAGAATGTTAAGAATCCAAGGTTCCTAATAGAGTGATAAGAATCCAAAGTTCCTAATAAGTGGTAAGAATATTCATGTGTAATTAGTTTTTATATCTCGCCAGCAAACAGTTGCAGGGTTTTATAATTAACTGTCATCCATCAGGGCAGATGATTCATGCCTGTCCTCCTTTTCTTTTTTTATAATATAAGTTCTCATTAACAGATTTCAGCCCCAATTTTGCATATTGGTTTCCCTTAGCATATCTTGGGTTCAACAGTCACAATGTCAGGATCACTTGCAAAATAGTTTGCTTTTGCATTTAATTTCTGGATAATAATTTATGTTCTTGGTTAAAAAAAATCAAAGAAATATAGTACTTTTGTTTCCCATAGCCCCTAAAGGGACCGTATAGATTTTTTTTAGGTCAATGGCTTCAAGATTGAGCTCACTGTAACTATGAATAGATGTGGCATTTCATTTCTGAATGATAACTTCTGAAAGTAAGCTGCCAGATGTTATCTTTCTATGCAGTCTTTGAAATCCATAAGGTACACTGAATTTTATCTCTTTGGACAGACTTTGAAATCTATGAGGTACACTTAATTTTCTTGATGTGGACAGTCTTTGAAATGCATGAGGTACACTTAATTTTCTTTCTTTGGACAGACTTTGAAATCCATGAGGTACACTTATTTTTCTTTCTTTGGACAGACTTTGAAATCCATAAGGTACACCTAATTTTCTTTCTTTGGACAGACTTTGAAATCCATACTGTAGAATGAATTTTCTTTCTGTGAACAGACTTTGAAATCCATGAGGTACACTTAATTTTCTTGCTGTCGACAGACTTTGAAATCCATGAGGTACACTTAATTTTCTTTCTTTGGACAGACTTTGAAATCTATAAGGTACACTTAATTTTTTTTCTTTGGACAGACTTTGAAATCCATGAGGTACTCTTAAATTTCTTTCTTTTGACAGACTTTGAAACCCATAAAGTACACTTAATTTTCTTTCTGTGGACTGACTTTGAAATCCATGATATAAACTTGGGTTTTCTTTCTGTGGCCAGACTTTAAAATCCATGAGGTACACTTAATTTTCTTTCTGTGGACAGACTTCTAAATCCATGAGATACACTTAATTTTCTTTTCTTTTGAGAGACTTCTAAATCCATGTATTACACTTAATTTTGTTTCTACAGACTTCTAAATCCATAAGGTACACTTAATTTTTTTCTTTGGACAGACTTCTAACTCCATATGGTAGACTGAATTTTCTTTTGGTGGACAGACTTTGAAATCCATGAGGTACGCTTAATTTTCCTTCTTTGGACAAACTTCTAAATCCCTGAGGTACACTCAATTATTTCTTTGGACAGACTTCTAATTCCATGAGGTACATTTAATTTTCTTTCTTTGGACAGACTTTAAAATCGCTAAGGTAAACTTAATTATTTCTTTGGAAAGACTTCTAAATCCATGAGGTACACTTAATTTTTGTATCCATTTTTCTGCAATAAGTAGAGTTTGTATCTGTATTTATTATCTTGTTTACTATAAATGTAGCTACATACACAATAACATCTCATTCCTAGAAAATATTTGGTGACGAATCAATTCCAGATAGGATGAGGAGTGGAAGAATTGGTGGAAACAAGTCAGTACATGTGTACTCATTCTACTGTGGATAATACATTTAAACAACCCATCTTTTTTTATGGTGCATAACATGCCAGTTTGGTTGGGTGCTGCATGCTATTTTGGTGGGGTATCACATGCTGTTTCAGTTGGTATCACATGTTGTGTTGGTGGAGTATCACATGTTGTTTTGGTGGGGTGTCATATGCCATTTGGTGGAGTATAACAAATACTGTTTGGTGGGGTATCAGTACTATAATTGTTTTATTTGACGAAAGGTGCAGACATTCTTTTGTTTCACTGAGTTATGAAATATCAGCTGCAAAAATGGAAGTCACATGTCATAAACAGTCACATGACCATGTTCTTTTCTGGCTTGCTTGGACTCTAGATATCTTGCATAAATCTGCATGGGAGGGAACTACAACTTTTCCTCTGCAATAGAGGGAACTACATTTCCTCTGCAAGGGAAGTAACTTCAACTTTTCATATGCAGTTATTTATCAGAATTGAAAACTGTTTTTATCAGGTATCACTTTGTTTACAATTAAGTACTTTTTATTTTTTCACAGGTAAATGAAAAGGAGCGGATACTACTATTGAGTAATTTGAAAACTGTGCTGGAAGCATTGACTTATCTTGCCTCTGGGTACCTTGAGGTGACTAGTAAATGTAAGTCAGTAATTAATTTTACACAGAATTTGTCCTCATTACATATATATGAAACATATATGTCCTTATTACATTCATATGTTTGTTATTATTAAATTCATAACTTTGTTCTTATTACATTCATAACTTTGTTATTATTCCATATATATGAAACAGCCATATAATCTTTGTCTTTATTACATTAAAATCTTTGTCCTTATTACATTCATATCATTGTTATTATTACATTCATATCATTGATAATATTAAATTCATATCCTTGTAATTATTACATATGTAGGAAACATGCATATAATCTTTGCCCTTATTACATTCATATCTTTCTTATTATTACATCTGTACTGTATGGAGCATGTATATACTCTTTGTTATGGCGCTGTGTTTGTTGAACATTACTGATCATCAAGCTGTAATCTGTCATGAGTTGATGTAGTGTACATTAAACTTTCCAACACACATGGATTGAATTGATCATGAAGCTGTAATCTGTCATGAGTTGATGTGGTGTACATTAAACATTCCAACACACATGGATTGCATTGATCATGAAGCTGTAATCTGTCATGAGTTGATGTTGTGTACATTAAACTTTCCAACACACATGGATTGCATTGATTGTCAAGCTGTAATCTGTCATGAGTTGATGTTGTGTACATTAAACTTTCCAACACATGGATTGCATTGAGCATGAAGCTGTAATCTGTCAGGAATTGATGTAATGTACATTAAACTTTCCAACACACATGGATTGCATTGATCATGAAGCTGTAATCTGTCATGAGTTAATGTTGTTTACATTAAACTTTCCAACACACGTGGATTGCATTGATCATGAAGCTGTAATCTGTCAGAGTTGATGTAGTGTACATTAAACTTTCCAACAAACATAAAAGCATTGATTGTGAAGCTGTAATCAATCATGAGTTGATGTGGTGTACATTAACTTTCCAACACACATGGATTGAATTGATCATGCAGCTGTAATCTGTCAGGAGTTGATGTGGTGTACATTAAACTTTCCAACACACATGGATTGCATTGATCATGAAGCTGTAATCTGTCAGGAGTTGATGTAGTGTACATTAAACTTTCCAACAAACATAAAAGCATTGATTGTCAAGCTGTAATCTATCATGAGTTGATGTGGTTTACATTAAACTTTCCAACACACATGGATTGCATTGATAATGAAGCTGTAATCTGTCATGAGTTGATGTCGTGTACATTAAACTTTCCAACACACATGGATTGCATTGATCATGAAGCTGTAATCTGTCAGGAGTTGATGTAGCATACATTAAACTTCCCAACACACATGGATTGCATTGATCATGAAGCTGTAATCTGTCAGGAGTTGATGTAGTGTACATTAAACTTTCCAACACACATGGATTGCATTGATCATGAAGCTGTAATCTGTCAGGAGTTGATGTGGTGTACATTAAACTTTCCAACACATGGATTGCATTGATCATGAAGCTGTAATCTGTCAGAGTTGATGTAGTGTACATTAAACTTTCCAACACACATGGATTGCATTGATCATGAAGCTGTAATCTGTCAGAGTTGACGTAGTGTACATTAAACTTTCCAACAAACATAAAAGCATTGATTGTCAAGCTGTAATCTATCATGAGTTGATGTGGTGTACATTAAACTTTCCAACACACATGGATTGAATTGATCATGAAGCTGTAATCTGTCAGGAGTTGGTGTAGTGTACATTAAACTTTCCAACACACATGGATTGCATTGATCATGAAGCTGTAATCTGTCAGGAGTTGATGTGGTGTACATTAAACTTTCCAACACATGGATTGCATTGATCATGAAGCTGTAATCTGTCAGAGTTGATGTAGTGTACATTAAACTTTCCAACACACATGGATTGCATTGATCATGAAGCTGTAATCTGTCAGAGTTGACGTAGTGTACATTAAACTTTCCAACAAACATAAAAGCATTGATTGTCAAGCTGTAATCTATCATGAGTTGATGTGGTGTACATTAAACTTTCCAACACACATGGATTGAATTGATCATGAAGCTGTAATCTGTCAGGAGTTGGTGTAGTGTACATTAAACTTTCCAACACACATGGATTGCATTGATCATGAAGCTGTAATCTGTCAGGAGTTGATGTGGTGTACATTAAACTTTCCAACACATGGATTGCATTGATCATGAAGCTGTAATCTGTCAGAGTTGACGTAGTGTACATTAAACTTTCCAACAAACATAAAAGCATTGATTGTCAAGCTGTAATCTATCATGAGTTGATGTCGTGTACATTAAACTTTCCAACACACATGGATTGAATTGATCATGAAGCTGTAATCTGTCAGAGTTGATGTTGTGTACATTAAACTTTCCAACACACATGGATTGCATTGATCATGAAGCTGTAATCTGTCAGGAGTTGATGTGGTGTACATTAAACTTTCCAACACATGGATTGCATTGATCATGAAGCTGTAATCTGTCAGAGTTGACGTAGTGTACATTAAACTTTCCAACAAACATAAAAGCATTGATTGTCAAGCTGTAATCTATCATGAGTTGATGTCGTGTACATTAAACTTTCCAACACACATGGATTGAATTGATCATGAAGCTGTAATCTGTCAGGAGTTGGTGTAGTGTACATTAAACTTTCCAACATACATGGATTGCATTGATCATGAAGCTGTAATCTGTCAGAGTTGATGTTGTGTACATTAAACTTTCCAACACACATGGATTGCATTGATCATGAAGCTGTAATCTGTCAGGAGGTGATGTAGCATACATTAAACTTTCCAACACACATGGATTGCATTGATCATGAAGCTGTAATCTGTCAGGAGTTGATGTAGTGTACATTAAACTTTCCAACACACATGGATTGCATTGATCATCAAGCTCTAATATGTCAGAGTTGATGTAGTGTACATTAAACTTTCCAACACACATGGATTGCATTGATCATGAAGCTGTAATCTGTCAGAGTTGACGTAGTGTACATTAAACTTTCCAACAAACATATAAGCATTGATTGTCAAGCTGTAATCTATCATGAGTTGATGTGGTGTACATTAACTTTCCAACACACATGGATTGAATTGATCATGAAGCTGTAATCTGACAGGAGTTGATGTGGTGTACATTAAACTTTCCAACACACATGGATTGCATTGATCATGAAGCTGTAATCTGTCAGGAGTTGGTTTAGTGTACATTAAACTTTCCAACATACATGGATTGCATTGATCATGAAGCTGTAATCTGTCAGAGTTGATGTTGTGTACATTAAACTTTCCAACACACATGGATTGAATTGATCATGAAGCTGTAATCTGTCAGGAGTTGATGTAGTGTACGTTAAACTTTCAAATGAACTAGGATTAAGTAAGGGTAGTCCCCTTTTCATGATGGTGTCAGGCATATAACTTCATGTTTCACTTTGGTGTCCTGGAGCACTCTGGGTTCATGAAAAATATTCCACTTAAAATAACATCGCAACTTTTGTCATGTATTAAATCATGAAGAAAAAAATTATATATAATTTTAAAAATCACAAAAAGTCTTCTGAAAGAAAATATTAAAGTTGATGACAAGTATACAGGACCATTGGAAATCATTATGATGAAAAGTATACAGGACCATTGGAAATCATTATGATGAAAAGTATGCAAGACCATTGGAAATCATTATGATGAAAAGTATACAGGACCATTGGCAATTATTATGATGAAAAGTATACAGGACCATTGGAAATCATTATGATGAAAAGTATACAGGACCATGGGAATCATTATGATGAAAAGCATACAGGACCATTGGAAATCATTACGATGAAAAGTATACAGAACCATGGGAATCGTCATGATGAAAAGTATACAGGACCATTGGAAATCATTATGATAAAAAATATACAGGACCATTGGGAATCATTATGATGAAAAGTATGCAAGACCATTGGAAATCATTATGATGAAAAGTATACAGGACCATTGGCAATTATTATGATGAAAAGTATACAGGACCATTGGAAATCATTATGATGAAAAGTATACAGAACCATGGGAATCATGATGAAAAGCATACAGGACCATTGGAAATCATTATGATGAAAAGTATACAGGACCATTGGAAATCATTATGATGAAAAGTATACAAGACCACTGGAAATCATTATGATGAAAAGTGTACAGGACCATTGGAAATCATTATGATGAAAAGTATACAGAACCATGGGAAGCATGAAAAAAAGTAAACAGGACCATTGGAAATCATTATCATGAAAAGTATACAGGACCATTGGAATCATATGATGAAAAAAGTATACAAAACCACTATCCAGACACATCCTTGTTATACATGTCCCTCATTGTAAGGTTAATTCACTGTTAACATGGCCACTACTTGGACACATCCTTGTGGGGATATCCCTTTTTGTAAGGTTAATAAACTTTTAACATCACCACTATGTAGACACATATTTGTGGGATATCCCACATTGTAAGGTTAATTCACTTTTGACATGGCCACTATCCAGACACATCCTTGTAGGGTTATCCCTCATTGTAAGGTTAATTCACTTTTAACATGGCCACTATCAGGATGCAGCCTGATGGATATATTCCTCATTGTAAGTTTAATCACTTTTGATGCAGCCACTATCAGGACACATCATGTTGGCATTTGGCATATCCCTCATTGTAAGATCAATTAAATGTTAATATGGCCACTGTTGGACAAATCCTTGTGGGTATATCCGTCATTGTAAGGTTATTTTGCTTTTAACATGGCCACTATTCTGACAATCATTGTTGGCAATTCACATATTCCTTATTGTAAGGTAAATTCACTTTTAACATGGCCACTATCAGGATGCATCCTTGTTGGCAGTTGGCATATCCCTCATTGTAAGGTTAACTTGCTTTTAACATGGCCATTATTGGTACACATCCTTGTGGATATGTCCCTCATTGTAAGGTTAATTCACTTTTAACATGGCCACTATCAGGACACATCCTTGTGGATATGTCCGTCATTGTAAGGTTAATTAACTTTTAACATGGCCACTATCAGGACATATCCTTGTGGATATATCCCTCATTGTAAGGTAAATTTGCTTTTCACATGGCCCACCCTTATGATTCATGTGGACAGCATTATAAAAAGTGAACACTGTATCGTTATGTATGCAAAGGACTTTTAGGGTCCAAGAGATGTATTTATTACATTTATCAAAGTTTATTAATGAAAGGAAAAATGCTGTTATCATTATTATTGTTATTATTATTGCATATAAATATCTGAAAGAGTTTTAATATCCATATAAAATTTTCCATCAGTTTACTTTTGATACCCTGATTTTCAGTAATTGAGTCACCTTGGTTACTGCAGCTTTTGATCACAGATGATGCAGAGACAGTCACACAGGTCATGGACATGCTTCAGAAAGTCATAAGGGCAAACTGGTGAGGATGTACTCATTTCATATATGTATAAAAGCATGCCAGTGGAAAATGGAGTTTTGTACAAGTAAAGGTCCAGCAGTTTAAGCTATATATGAAGTGAGTGATGGAAAAAATATATAGAGTTGGCAGATATATATACTCGATGTATATAATGCATCATGTTTCATACAACTGAAATATAGCAAGTTTGGGTTCTGCTGAGGCCTCAGTATACAGCAGGGGCAGAAAATTCTCTTACCAGCTCAAATGGATGTATCTTCATAATGCATTCAAATGCAAAATTACATTTTAATTAAGGATGGTAACAAATTTGACCTATAGTTGTATCTGTGACCATACTCTGACCTATATCAAGGTATCCATGACCATACTCAGTACACATATAGCAGTTTCCATGGCCATACTCTGACCAATATAGAGGTATCCATGACCATACTCTGGCCTATATCAAGGTATCTACAACCTTACTAAGTACCTATATAGAGGTATCCATGACCATATTCTATACCAATATAGAGGTATCCATGACCATACTTAGTACCAGTATAGAGGTATCCATGACCATGCCTGACCTATATAGAGGTATCCATGACCATACTATAACCTATACAGAGGTATCCATGATTATACTCTGACCTATATAAAGGCATCCATGACCATACTCAGTACCAATATAAAGTATCTATGACCATACTCTGATGTATATAGAGGTATCCATGACCATACTCTGACCTATATAAAGGTATCTATGACCATACTCAGTACCAATATAAAGGTATCCATGACCATACCCTGACCTATATAGAGGTATCCATGACCATGCTGAGAACCTTTATAAAGGTATCCATGACCATACTCAGTACCAATACAGAGGTATCCATGACCATACTGTAACCTATAGAGAGGTATCCATGACCATACTCGGTACCTATATAAAGGTACCTATGACCATACTCTGATGTATATAGAGGTATCCATGACCATACTCAGTATCTGTATAAAGGTATCCATGACCATACACTGACATATGTAGAGGTATCCATGACCATACACTGACCTATATAGAGGTATCCATGACCATAAACTGACCTATATAGAGGAATCCATGACTATACACTGACCTATATAGAGGTATCCATGACCATACACTGACCTGTATAGAGGTATCCATGACCATACTCAGTACCTGTATAAAGGTATCCATGACCATACTCTGACCTATATAGAGGTATCCATGACCATACTCAGTACCTGTATAAAGGTATCCATGACCATAAACTGACCTATATAGAGGTATCCATGACCATACACTGACCTATATAGAGGTATCCATGACCATACACTGACCTATATAGAGGTATCCATGACCATAAACTGACCTATATAGAGGTATCCATGACCATACACTGACCTATATAGAGGTATCCATGACCATACTCAGTACCTGTATAAAGGTATCCATGACCATACTCATTACCTGTATAAAGGTATCCATGACCATACACTGACCTATATAGAGGTATCCATGACCATACTCAGTACCTGTATAAAGGTATCCATGACCTACTCTGACCTATATAGAGGTATCCATGACCATACTCAGTACCTGTATAAAGGTATCCATGACCATACTCTGACCTATATAGAGGTATCCATGACCATACTCAGTACCTGTATAAAGGTATCCATGACCATAAACTGACCTATATAGAAGTATCCATGACCATACTATAACCTATACAGAGGTATCCATGATTATACTCTGACCTATATAGAGGTATCCATGACCATACTCAGTACCTGTATAAAGGTATCCATGACCATACTCTGACCTATATAGAGATAACCATGACCATACTCTGACCTATATAGAGGTATCCATGACCATACACTGACCTATATAGAGGTATCCATGACCATAAACTGACCTATATAGAGGTATCCATGACCATACACTGACCTATATAGATGTATCCATGACCATAAACTGACCTATATAGAGGTGTCCATGACCATACTCTGACATATATAGAGGTATCCATGACCATACTCAGTACCTATATATATGTAGAACCTATGTTGGGGTTTGGACCGAGAAAAGGAAACCCCAGTCAAGGGGTTACATTATTTGTCTCCCCACAAGGCTAGCCTCGTGGGGAGACATATAATGTAACCCTGCAACTGGGATTTCCTTGTCCCTGTCTAAATCCCAACGTAGATTACTTTTCTCACCCAATATTATCCTTTAAAGTATGAAAGAACTCCTCACTTGTGCAATAGTTCATGCGCAAATGTTTACATGTGGTGCATTAATACAAATATGTTAATGAGGACTGTGCCGTGACCATGTCATCCGAAGTACACAGTTTTTATGCATGAGCCAAAAAAATTACAACATAAAACGTTGCATAGTTTTCAGGTATTATCACATTTAATATATGGATGTTATATGAAATTAACAATAAATAGTTAATATTTATTACAAGAAAATGTTTCATTTTCATCAGTTCCAATTTAGAAAATTATATTGTACATAATGAAATGATCCTGGGCTAAAAGCTCTGTTGTAGTGTATAGGCTATTAAAGTTACTTGTAGCATGAGTGTCCGTGCTTGTGTTATTCAAAGGTAATTAGAGATCCATGTCACTATCGTATATAACTCTCCTTTTCTTTGGAGGAGGTGAAACTGTTTGTGACATACTTGTGTTGTAATTAATATTGATTGTAAAATTACCCCTGTGTATAAAAGACCCTCCAAATACAGATAACCATGTGCTAAACTTTCAAGTTCATGGATTCTTTGAAAATTTATTTTTCTGTCTTGGAAATATGGCATGTGCTACAGTGAAATTTGCTTATGGATTAATGTGTTGGATAAATGATTCTGTCAGGCTGGTAAGTGCATTATTTGTTATTAAATATTGTAGGTATATTTTTGATTCAACTGGGGCACAGTGGAGATGCTTAACAAAAATAGAATAAAGCATGTTTGACATAACACATTTCTGGCTGTTACTAAGTTTTCTGTAGTTGATAAGAGAGTTGGGAGGATATGAAGTGTATAGGTTTATAGCCTGTGTGCATGAATCGGTGTTTTCTGTCATAGTTCATTTCGCACAGCATTGAGAATTTTATCCTATCTGTAGCACGGTCAATTTTCAGGTCAGCGTAATTAAATGTAGCTAACAGTATATAATTTGTTTCACACGAAGTATTTAAAACTAGTTAGGTAGCTTTAGCTACATTTAATGATGCTGACCTGAAAATGTACCGAGCTGGGCCTGCATATAGGATAAAATTGACCATGCTGTGTGCAACGAATTAGCATAATACCAAAAAGCTCGACATTGTGTGCATGTGTGTGTGTCTGTCTCTCTTGAAATGTTTTGTATGGTGTGTTCTCAAAAATGGATTGACCTTAAGTTACTATGTTATTTGGTTATATATTTGTTGTTGTTGTTGTTTTATTTTAGAACAACTACGTCAAGCATAGCAGAAGACAACAAAGGTTTCTTTTTTTAAAAGTAGTTCTAAGCGCGTGGACACCTTGACTGAGATGACCTGTCTGAGACATCCAGACTGAGATAAAAAAAAAGTAAGGTTTGCAAAACAGCTAGATTCCTGTCGCATGGGTGAGAAAAAGGTATCCATTACCATATTCAGTACCAATATAAAGGTATCCATGACCATACTCAGACCTATATAAATGTATCCATAGTCATATTCTGACTTATATAGAGGTATCCATGATGATACTTTGACCTATATAGAGGTATCCATGGCCATACACTGACCTATATAAAGGCATCCATGACCATACTCAGTACCAATATAAAGGTATCCATGACCATACTCTGACCTATATAGAGGTATCCATGACCATATACTGACCTATATAGAGGTATCCATGATGATACTTTGACCTATATAGAGGTATCCTTGACCATATTCTGACCTATATAGAGGTAACCATGACCATACTCTGACCTATATAAAGGTAACCATGACCATACTCTGACCTATATAGTGGTATCCATGACCATACTCTGACCTATATAAAGGTATCCATGACAATATTCTGACCTATATAAAGGTATCCATGACCATACTGTGACCTATATAAGGTATCCATGACCATACTCTGACCTATATAGAGGTAACCATGACCATACTCTGACCTATATAAAGGTATCCATGACCATACTCTGACCTATATAAAGGTAACCATGACCATACTATGACCTATATAAAGGTATCCATGACCATACTCTGACCTATATAGAGGTAATCATGACCATACTCTGATCTATATAAAGGTAACCATGACCATACTCTGACCTATATAGTGGTATCCATGACCATACTCTGACCTATATAGACATAACCATGACCATGTTCTGACCTATATAAAGGTAACCATGACCATACTCTGACCGATAGAAAGGTATCTATGACCATACTCTGACCTATATAAAGGTATCCATGACCATGCTCTGACCTATATAAAGGTAACCATGACCATACTCTGACCTATGTAAAGGTATCCATGACCATACTCTGATCTATATAAAGGTATCCATGACCATACTCAGACCTATATATCTGACCTATATAAAGGTATCCATGACCGTACTCTGACCTATATATCTGACCTATATAAAGGTATCCATGACCAATCTCTCATTTTAAGAAGGGTGCAAGCATACTGACAGGTTTTAATTGTAGGATCACTATTCATATATTACCTTAGTCAGATTTATTATTGTAAAAATATCCACTTAAAATTTTCTCACATGAATGAGTGAGGGAAATTGTAATTGTTTAAAAAGAAAATTTGGAACTGACTGGTGTTGTCTTGCTGATAATCATAATCTATCAGATTTAGGTATTATGAAGGTTGGATGGCACTGGTGTCATCTGGCTAATAATTACGATCTGTAATATTTGGGATACTTAGGACGAGCTTGAACTTGGTCTTCTATGTTCTGAAGTGTCATGGCACATCCGCAATGTTTGCCCTGGCCATACTGTAACTTGGAACTCAGAAAAATCCTAGATCAAGAACAAGCCTGGTTTGAGCAGGGGTTTGGGGTTTGGGGGTTTGAAGAATCAATTTACATCTGTGTGCATAAACCGGCGCTGAACAGGGACAATCTGTTAACATTGCTTACAATTCCATCAAGTGATGTTAATAGCCAGTACAGAGTAAATAAATCTGCCGATGAAGTCCTTAGCGTGAGAAAGAAAGTTTCAGATTAGCTTTCTCTATATTATTTGTGTATGTAGTTGAAAAGTTATAAACACTGTCAAATATGAATTCTCTGAAATGTGTCTTTATCAAATCAGCATAATTCAAATTTAAACTCTGCAAGACATCATTTCTTGCAAATTTAAGTGTTTTTTTTTATTAGCAATGGCAATTTTTCTATTCAGATAGTTTGGATCAGTCAAAAATAGTTAGGATATGGTAGTAATACAATAATTATTGTAAGGGAGTGATACAATAATTAGGGTAGGGGAGTGATACAATAATTATTGTAAGGGAGTGATACAACAATTAGGATAAGGGAGTACTGGTAATACAATAATTAATATAAGGGAGTATACAGCAATTAGGGTCAGGGAATAATGCAATTATTGTTATAAGGGAGTGATCTAATAATTAGGGTAAGGGAGTAATACAGTAATTAGGGTTAGGGAGTATACAACAATTAGAGTAAGGGAGTGCTCTAGTAATTAAGGTAAGGGAGTATACAATAATTAGGGTAAGGGAGTGATGATGATGTTCGTCCTTCAGTCTGGAAGACGACCATGACTTCAGATCTGGGCTGGTCTGTGAGTGTGCAGATGGCTGGTGAGGCCAATCTGTGCTCTGAAGAGTCTAGGGCAATGAGGACAGGGAATTGCCAGGGGCTGGATGGACTGAAGGTTGGCGCTGGCTCTGCTCTTCCTCTGCTGGCGTTTCTGCTTGGCCTCGTTGATCCAGTGCTCTTCAAATGCAGCTGTGCCCGAGTTGATCTGGTGATGCCAGGCAGCGTGGTCTTCGGCAAGCTGCTCCCAGCTGTCTGGGTCAGTGCCACAGGACTTCATGGAGGCTTTGAGCGTGTCCTTGAACCGTTTCTTTTGGCCTCCTCGGGAACGCTTGCCTTCAGCGAGTTCCCCATAGAACAGTCTCTTTGGGAGGCGCTCATCAGGCATACGGCAGACATGACCAGCCCAGCAGAGTTGTGACCTTCTGAGCATGGCATAGACGCTTGTCATCTCTGCTCTCTGGAGGACTTCTGTGTCAGGAGTCTTGTCCTGCCGTTTGATGTGGAGCAGTTTTCTGAGGCAGCGCATGTGGAAGGAGTTAAGCTGTTTTGCATGGCGACTGTACATCGTCCATGTCTCACAGGTGTACAAGAGGGAGGGCAGTACTACTGCGCGGTACACCTTGAGCTTGGTTGGCAGGCTGATTCCTCTTCTGTTCCACA
>JAECUM010036231.1:0-24874 GCA_016617855.1 Megalonaias nervosa
TATATATATATAAAATGTGTAATTGTATTTGTAAAAGAGAATGATCTGACAAAATGATAACGTTTTCGCGGGCCAAACATTTAGCATAAATATCTTGAGGCCAGAAAAATAGACTCAGAAATTTACTAGTCCTGCTGGATCTTCAATATGTCCCTCCTACAAAACAATGTCAGGCACATACTGAGAATTATTTGCCATCAGACAGTTGAAATTGCGAACACTACTAGTCCGACAGGAAATGTTCTTGGCTTGGACAAGCAAACTACCAGTAAAGTCGAGCCTTGTTTCATATTCGTCGATCCAGGACCTTACTAGATATAAATGTTCTATCCATACATTCAGAAACATCGTAGCACTAGCTGAGGATGAATATCATATTCTGTTATGTTTTGACTTCAAAACTATGAGCAAATCAAAGTAAAAAAACACGAAACTAATTAATAAAAAATTATATTTGTTTGGAAGCGTATTCATGATAATTGCTGATCGTGTAAAATGGAATAAATCTTTTCACACGATCATCAAAACTATGGATTGTCATTAAATGGTGCAGATTTACGATACTAGGATTGATCCGATGTTTGTAATTACTCCGTTGAAGACAAAATAACATAACAGCGATAGTCCCATCCATTATACTGTAATTCACACTCTTCTGGTGAATTTTTGTTTTTCATTTTCCTTCGGTAAGTTTATTTTTTTATCTTTCCAATTAACCCTCATCAATGAAGAAATCATAGCAAATTACGATTTTGATTTTAACTATAACCAATTCCGACAGATTATCATTAGCTATTATTGACTTGAATTTTTGTTACGTCTGTGAACGGGGAAGATACTGCACTCGTCTATGACGTAATCAGGAATGTACTGTAACATACCGAGGAAAGGATATGCTTCATACAATTAGAACCAATGATACAGGTGTTGCATTGGCCGAACTATCTTTTCAAGTCTCCGTAAGATCAAAACCTTAATATGGTAAAAGCTGAGAAGATATCTAGGTTCCCAAAGACAACTTTCAAATATATTTCAACAGACAATATTGTCGCTTCTAATAACCTCCCAACTGCTTGCAAATTTCACTTTTTAACAGTACATATAATAATCGTCATACCTTCTCTGTATTCGTTGATATGGTGTTTCCATCTTGCACAATAAAAATGATAATTTTTTGGCCGTCTGTTCCGCTGCAACTTTACAGTTCCTTTACTTTCGTCGTACAAAAGACGTACAGGATTTTAGCTTCAGAAAATGTACCAGAAAGAAAACAAACTTAAGAGTTTCCTCTGTTTTTACGGATGGATTTGTCTTTTATTTTTCTTCGATGCTTTTTTGCATCTCAAATTGACAATGATCAACAATGTTTGTTTTGAATATCTAAAGAAATACTATCAATCGATATGAATCAGGGCAATGAATTAGATGATATCGGAACAAGTTACTTAACAATACATTTTCTCCTCTTGTATTCTGTTTCATGTCAGGTAAATCTTGATACAGGCCTTATTTTTGCAGAGTTCCAAGTTCACCGGCCGAGTGGACGTCATTCTACTTCAGTGTTTTGTACCGCTAGATTATAAGCAGCATCTGAATTCAAGAGAATCTGCTAAATTCTTGAATATCGCTCCACTCTACTTCCACTACGTATTTTTGTCATGCCGAGATATATTTTTGGAATTTATGCAATGTTGCCTTTATCTTCTTTTATTTACTTTTTGGAGTAATTTCACAACATCATTACCTTTTGTATATTGCTTCAATGTGTAGCTCGCTTTTGGTTGGAGAGGTTTCATTTCCTGAGGATTAGCTTTTGCCTGGATACTAAACAGTCATGATTATGCTGATGTGTCGCTAATCCCCATCCATCCATCCATACCCCAACCTGTCGTGTGCATTATTTGCCGAGAATTTGTACGTATAGCACCGTATAAACCCGCTAAAGATTGTTATTCAAAACTACCATAACCTCTAGTGTGTGTGGACTCGAACCTCGAATGTCGAATTTCAATATAAACTATTTAATCCAGACACACACAGAACTTGCTCTTTATAATGCAGATATTTTATAGAGAGATTTGTAGCTGTCGGGGCTGCTCAGATTGTGTGCGGTTTTGGTAATACTCCAAATGTTACTTATGGGCAAATCCCAAATTTAAATAAAATAAATTCTTCCTTGTATCACCATGTATCACCCTCAATAATTATACAAATTTTCAATGTATTGAGGTCGTTCGGTTCTTCACATACATATGAGTGATTATAAAACCCTTTCAACTACTCATGTATCGGTTGGAATAAATGCACCTCGAATGGGATATGTTGACCAAAGCTTCTTTCTTTCATCCTATCTGACTCCAAACACGCAAGTATTTAAATAAAATATCTTAAAATACTAATGAAAATGTAATGATTGGCTGTTTAACATGTTCCACTTCTCCGTTTATTACCTCATAGTGCTGGCATTATTTTACTAGATAGCGACTGTTAAAAATCATTATTTTTCAGTGTGAAATGCTTGAAGTGAATATATGTGCGTGTGTGTGTGTGTGTATGTGTCAGAGAGAGAGAGAGAGAGAGAGAGAGAGAGAGAGATTAACCGAGACTTTCTAAAATCCTGTAAATAATGTTCCAATAGCCTATGGATTTCAGGCAAACAATAACGATACACTATTTAGGCTGTTACTGTATTACAACAACCATTTGGACTATATCATTTACTGAATTCTATACAGGGCTGAGATGATAAAGTAGGACGCCATAGTAAAGACCGATACTACAATATTATTCTTGACCATTTAAGAAGAGTACACATATCGAGGTCAAATGTTTTTCTTTGCACCCCATTGGGAGTATTGGTAACGTTATGCAGGATAACCTCATCAATAAATACGGAGTTAAGCATATTTAAGTTTTTAAGAAATAGTTTATGTAAGTTAGATAAAGTAATTGTTGAGCTCTTAGAACAAATCTGAATAATTGCTCTATTGTTAGAAAATGTGCTGTAAATGATCCACCACCACCTATTAATATCTGGATAACAGACTGTTATGTATATCTATAGTATGTGTATTATTTTCACGAACATAGTTCGAAAGGATTATTTTGTTAAAAACGTTTTAAATACTAAATTTATTTGTGAATAAGTTCGTACTCTTAGAAGGGATCATTCTTATAATCATTGTGCGTACATTCATTCATAAGTTCCAAGGTTGAGTTACACATCTGATCAAGTAAACGTCGTGTAATCTGATTTCAGGACATGAGTTCTCGAAAACCCAGGCTGACCTAATTCCTGATTAGTTAGTGTAACCGACGTGATCCTGTTTGCAGTTGAACTTACTGATATGCGACGCTATCTGTATTGCTTTTTAGTAATCTGTACGAGAAATGTTTACTGGTAAATTAGCGATTCTTAGTAGGTAAACACCAGTCTTGGAAAATATTCTGTTAATTGAGAGGATTCATTTTTTCTAACATTTAATCATTCGTTGCAATTACAGTGCTCGAACTTTAAAGATGTTTTGACATGTAAAAGCTGCCACGAAATTACCGTGAATTCATTTAAAAGATTATTTGTATATTTCATACCTATCACCAAATCACTGTGAATTCATTTAAAGACATTTTGGGGTTATATCCTTGTGATTCTTCAATAATGTTGGTTCATCGGTACATTACTGAACATCATTCGGAATGCCACTGGAACTAATTCGAATTAATCGATACTTTTCGACCTAATAGAATATCTACGACTGTTTAGGATTTCAGCCCCATATTGTAAGATCTTTTTACATTTTACGTTTTTTTTTATTTTAGAGAAATAAATTACATTTCCAATTTTACAAACTTGTTTCTTTTTGGTTTTCGCTCTTTTTTGTTACTTAATTTAAGATCATAGAGTCGCATACCACCAGTATTTAATGGCTGAAAAAAAGAACTTTGTGAGACATCTTGTCAAAAGCTTTAGAGATACACAATATACACATTTCTGTGATTCTGACTCAGGGACCAACTTGTCTTCAGGGTCTGCCGCAGCTCATCCGATAGTTCTAAGTGAGAATTTTACGATAGACGGATGAATATATGTAAAAGTTTTAGTTTCTTTGCATTGTAATGTCTCGGCCGCTATGGGCCATTGTAAAACTTCCTGTCCATTGCACATTTGTCTTAATCAGTCCCGAAGTTCCGTATTTTAGCTCCACTGGTCATATACCATAAGAGCTTATGGAATACTGCCCTGTTCTCCTTAGTCCAAACTACTTGGAGGATTGCCAGTGGTTTAGTTGGTTTTAAGTAACATTGGTCCCGATCGGACATCCATTATGTCAGCCTCAGCGGCCTTCTTGAAAATCTTGTTATCGCATCTTCTCCTGGACGGACGGTCATATCAACAAGGTGATTTCACTAACATAAACTTATGAAGTATACATGAAATGGGTGCCGATCTGACGTTAATATGGCCGAGACGGCAATCATTTTTAAAATTTTGTTATCGATTCTTCTCCGGAACGAACTCGGCATGGAGTTTTCACCGTAAGATTTTTTATGATTACTAATGAGCTTCAAAATTGTGACGCCTACAAATACAATACGGCTACCACAGCGGTCATCCTTAACATCTTGGTATCACTATTTCATCTAAACAGATTTCATATGAACATGTGGTGTTCGCGGAGATGTTTCCTATGATATCTACTTGGTCCTAAAGGAAAATGGTGCCTATCTGACATCCAATATGGCCACCACAGCAGCCATCCTGTAAATCTACTCCTGAACTGGAAGTCATATCAGCATGGGGTTTTCAATGAAGAATTTTTTTTGTGTGTCTACTTGTTTTTAGATTAAAATGTGGTGATCGGTAACCCAATCTGGCCACAGCGTCCATCTTCAAACTTTATCGCTATTTTTCTTACATGGAAAATCGTATCGACGTCGGGTTTTCATCAAAGATTCCTTATGATGTCGAGACCTCTGTCAAAATGGTGCCAATCTGACATCCAGTATGTCACCAGGGCAGACATCGACCGTCTTGAAAATCTTGTTATTGCTAATCTTGCTAACGTAATATCCATGTGGGGTTTAATGCGGAAGACTAATTATGCTATCGTGATGTTTCTCAATGTAAAATGTTGGTGATCGGACCTCAAATATGGACACCTTCTTGGAAAATCGTCTTGTCGCTGCTCCTAAACAGAAATTCATATCGACATTGGGTTTTTATGAGAAGACGTTTTATGGGGTCAAGTTAGTGCTGAATGAATGATCTTGTTATAGCTACACCTTCTGAACTGATGGTCACGTCGACATAAGATTTTCACCAAACGTCTCTCTGTGAAATTTAATTGGTCCAAAATGACAATGGTGTCCAGCAGCATCCAATACTAGTGCTACAATGAACATATTTAAAAAGGTTTTGTCAATAATTGTTCTGAATTTATGATTACATTGACATGGGGATTTGATCAAAAGTCTTCTAATGGTACGGTCACTTTGAAAATCTCATCACTCGATAATATCAGAATGGTTTCAGCACCTGCAATCTAATAGAAGAAATGGCCTTGTCTTGATATTCCTTGAAACTCATTTCAGATAGTATAGTGTCAGTCCCTATGAGCAAATCTTGTGTCGTTTTCATTTTATATAATTCAGGCCTTTGCAAAATGAAAAGAAAGAAAAAACTGTTATGCTGTCTTGACGCCGACGCGTAACATTTCATTGGTGCAACTGTACCCAAATTTGACTAATTTCATGATGTACATGACTGTTAAATTAAACTTAGAATCATGTAAATGTCTTTTTAATTAAATTGTATTTTAGGTAAGTTGTTACTCATTCAATGTATTTAAAGTAAAAGTGAGGTAATTCGATTTCTTGACATTGTTAAATTCTATTTGGCGTTGCTCGATTTGATTTCGAGTTCGCTAAGCTCAACCAGAATGACACATTTATTTTTCACTTCATGTTCATTCGCATTTTTGTATATGAATAGTCAATTAGCCAGTGATACTAATGATTAGCTATATAGATCAATGATTCTCATGTTTAACATTCCAATGAACAAATCGGCAGGTCAAAGAAAACCAATTAGCAATGCAATTTCTTCAGAACCAAGGATTTTATTTTGAAACTTTACCAGCCTTATTACAAAGTGATTAATGGTTTATAGTCAAAATGTCATGACAGTTGCTTAAACGATAGTTATAACATTGTGAATTTCTACAGGTTATATGGTTGTGATGGTGATCACCTAACCAGGCTGCTCAATAAATTAACGCGTAATAAATTTTAAAAAATACCCAGATTCGCGATTGGGAAGCTGACCATTGGAATGCCGATAAACAACGCTCGACCGAGAGCTATACAACGTTATTTGATTTTCTGTCTTGACTAACAGCTGGTGGAAGATATGTAGAGCTTTGGGATTCGTCAATTTAGCCTCACTGTAGTGAGACCTCTGTCATACTTATTAATCTATGTAGGTGACAAGTTACGCGACGTTACGTATGCCCGTGCTTTCAGAAGACTTCATTTACATTGAGTCAATTCTAGCTGAAGAACAGAAGAGCAAAGCAGATAAAACCTCATAAATCATATTCAGGTCATACATAAATGGCATATAATAATATAACAAAGTTCTATTATGTAAGACGTCATCATGGTGTTGTTAATATTAAAATGAGGGACGGAAAATACGAAAGAAGTGATACATTGAGTATCTACATATTATAAATCAACGAGAATCTAAAGAACAGCGAACTGCGCCTTTGAAAAAGCTCGGTATCATTTCCATACAAATCTAATATCAAAAGATTCATATATGAAAATGTTGTATATATTTAAGTTAGTAATGTAAGAATGTTCCAGTTGACTGAAGCGTGTAATCACGTACGTATATATCGTAACATATATTCATTTTCTAAGGGATCTGATTGTTTAAGTTATGGATTCTCTACCAAGAATTTGAACTGGATATTATTAGTGCGTTTGGAGTTTTCTATGTTCTGCGATGACTATAACTCTTGGCCTTAACTGTATGCAAAATAAATATAGCCTAAATGTAGATATATATATATATATATATATATATATATATATATATATACATATATATATATATATATATATATATATATATTCAAAACTAAGCTATCTGTCCTGGTTAATACCGACATTGAAAAGGATACAATGATTTTATTGTTCTACAAGTTTCTAGAGCGTACACCTACATGTACACTCATTTATGCGTTCATACACGGATATAACAAGTATGAGTACAACATAATACAGATATCTGATCTCGAAATTGATACATACAATAATGATCTGCTTTAAAAAAAAAAAACTCTTGTGAAAAGAATTTTTACTAAGCCTTTGACGTATTCGAAGACAATATTCGTTCGAAACTGTTTATGCTACAGTTGTTTGGTTAACAAGGAAAGAGTGAAGTCTTTTTCCCAGTCATACTTAAACAATTAGTTAATTGAAACAACAATCTGTCAATAGTGCAAAAATACACTTCCATCGCTGTCAGATTTGTCTTGAGTGAAAATTAACTGTCACGCCATCCCGAAGCATACTGCCCGTCGTTAGTTTGGCACAACACAAACAAGGTAGGGATGAGGTTGGCACGTGATACCGGTATGGACTCTTTCAACCGAAGGCGTCAGACATCCTGGAGGAATTTTGAATGTAAATCGCTGCAGCAAATTGCCCAGAAATAAGAATAATTCCATCATAGCTAGGTGCTTTCCAAGACAGGACCTAGGGCCTGAAATTGAAATCGAAAGTCAGATACACCGACACTCTCAGGTGAACAATGTCCACGTTATCACATTCAACAAACATACCTTAAACTAATCCTTAAAATATTATGAACATGGAATAAGCGATTATAAGTGTTAACTGCATAGCTCATCAAAAATGGAACCTTGTGCAAAAAGAGAGGTGAAGGAATGATTCACTTGTGTTGATTATCACACTAACAATTATACCTGCCAATCATCCTGCATTTGACGTATGAATTAATATCCTGAGGCCTCACCAACCGTTATATCCACAGACTGTAACAGGGATATACATACATACAGTACAGCCTAGAAGTTGCGTGCAAATCTATACTACCGTATCTCATGTTACCTGCTGTAACAGAGATCTACTTTACACTTCATACATCCTAGAGTTTAAGTGCAATCTATACTACTATATCTCACACAGTTCGTTTCACCTTACCCAAAAAGCCCATAACAATCGCTTCAAATCTAAATGTTCGCCAAGCAGACTGAATATACCAGTGCCAGTAATTCCAAAATGTATTCAAGTACAAACTTCAAGCAAATCGTTCTGGCAATATGACAGTTTTAGCAAGGACATACACGTTTTAAGAGGACGAACGGACAAACCTTAATACCCGTTTTGAGAGCCGGGGCTTAAAAACGCATTAGTCTTTGAAAAATTGTAGGGATATAACAAGTATAATCTCCTCTGATTGAAATTTATTCCCAACAAGAAAGAAATACCGTCGTTCATTTGTTTAAAGTTCAGTACTTCAGAACTTTGAACTTCAGGATAAGTTATTATTCTTACGACTCTAAGGTTTAAACTAACTAACAGAAAATAGCGAATACCAACAAGTTTGTAAAATTCAACAAATAATTTATTTCCCTAGAACGTTTGTCGGGAATTGTGTGTTTGTAGACTTACAATAAATCAATGACAGCATGATTTCATTTATAGCTACACATTTCGATTGGTGTCCATTTGTTGCAAAATTTGTAGCTCTTTAAGTAGGTGTCAATTGCTTAAAATAGTGCTTAAGTGAAAATTCTAAAAGAACTTACAGTATTTTGAATTTAATCCCAAATAGTCCTAAACGTTCTATCACAAGTCCAAAAGTATAGAGGAATCCCTAATGAATTTCAATAAAATCATGAAAGTTTAAAAATAATCCTGTAAAGTAAGTCACAAATAAACAATTTGTTTCTTTACGCAACTTTATCCAAAGATATACTACGGTGCAAGATTTGATGAAAAGGTATCAAAATAAGAGCATTGCATGATTTCTAAGGAATCCTCAATAAATCTGGTTAAAACTGAACGTGTAATGGAATAAGAGCCCGGACACACATTATAAACAATTGTGTTTTCATGTTTTCGTTCACGTGCATTCTAATATTATAATGCTAGATTTAATTATTTAATGTGGTACCGTACTTATCTATGTCTTAGATGAAAAGATACAGTTGCATATAATTATCTTTATTCATTTAAGTATCGCATGGTTATGATAGAGGGGCACATCAGTATTTACTGTTACATTTAGTAGCAGCTATTCCTGTTAAATATTGTGTTAACTAGCGGGGGAGGGGCATTAGAGTATTACATTCAGGCTATCATGCCATTTAAACAAAGAAACCTATCATTGGCAGGAATTGTATGTTTGTAAACTTACAATAAATCAATGACAGCAGGATTTCCTTTATAGCTACACATTTCGATTGGTGACCATTTGTTGCAAAATTTGTATGTCCTTAAGTAGATGTCAAGTGCTTAAAATAGAACCAAGTAGTTACAGTGTAATTTGCAATTAATTAGCTCACAAAGAAAATTTTCACACGTAGTTTCCCACTTAAAATATCATTTTTGGAAATTCTAGTACACATGAAATCTTACTGAGGAGTGTGACTGGAGAGTGGATATATGGCTATAATTTGGTGATAAAATCTAGGTTTTGTGTATTTTGGTTTGCATGCGAGGATTAGAAAAATGTCCGAAGGCAACACAATTAGACCATAAGCAGTAGTCTACAAAGGTCTTCATGGAATGGTTTCTCTGAGGTCCCCAATGATCATTGATAAGCTAGGGTCAACGATAGCGCAGGGAGTAAACCTCTTCCCTCAACTATAAAAGAACTACCTTTATAAACATGACCCCTTTTATAAAGGGCAGCCAGTTTGCCTTGTCAAAGAGACGATCACTTTTGAGCAAACTGGACTGTCTTTCAAAACAAGGAACCACCAATTAAATGAATGGGAAATGGCGAGGTTATACACAACTTCAACGCAGATTAGTTACATCAACAAATCATAAATCATCGCTACAAGGTTTGCAAAGTACATTCAGTTTTCAGTACTAACTTCCCGTAATTCCATTTTGTCTAAATCTTATCTCCCTCTTTCTCTTCATATTAAACGTTACGAATCACTCTATTTAATATTTACCTCTCTAACTCTCTTCTGAATGACGCAGATAACATGAATAAGTGGACATCAGTCTCCTACTACATGAACAATACTCTCCAAAAAACACACGAAATATTTTATTCTTATCTCTCTCTCTCTCTCTCTCTCTCAAATCGGTGATAGCATTTGGTGCAAAGTCCAAGGCATATCAGACAAGCTCAATGAAACTCTTAAACTTATACATTATAAGGTGTTCCCAAGTCGAGACCATCAGGCACCACCGAACAATGTGCTACTGTTTAGAATCCGTCGCAACTCGATCCATTCAACTGGCTAACACAAATTTAAGATTATAAGGTGGTCCTAAGTCCAGACCATCAGCGCTACACAACACAATGCTGTGTCTGATGCTAAATCCCGGAAATGGAAACAACAGATTAGGTATTCGCACAATGGTATGAAATAAACCCCTTCCAAGCAATATTCGACAATATAAGGTGGTTAATAAACCCAGACCATCAGACCCAGCTGCATAAAGGTGGCAAAGATTAGATAAAACTGAAAATAAACCAATAATAAAAAAGGTGCATATGCTTGCAAACTTTTGATACCCTAATAACACTCGTTGGATTGAACCAAATCTGTGAAGTCCTTCTATGTTTCCATACCTTGACTAACCGTTCCAAAACAGCAGCCTCATATGCAGAATTTTGTATTCAAAATTGATAAACTATTAGATAAGGTACAATACTACACAATTGATCTTTGGCAACTAAAGTCAAATTTTCAACGTGGACCACTTACAGCCCTCCAGCGACATCGAAGCGACCTCCTAACCCTTCCCCGGCTCTGCCTTGCCCCTCCCGTACAAGCTTAAGTAACAAGTGTCTTGCACATATTTAATGGGAGAATGCACCCATTTAACGAGTAAATAAATAAGTAAGCTGTGCGTACATTAACCCAGCGTACATGGCCGAATGGTCGCACACGATGTAGATTTAAGATCAGTCAGTCAGTGCAAGGAAACATTTAGCCAGTAAGCATGTAGAACTAGAAGGCTTTTTATGGAACTAAACGTGTAAAAGAACAACCCTCTTGTTTGCCCAATTCCCCAGACGGAGCGCAATTATATCTGAATCGGCGCTACAATGCTAAGATGTGATGATGAAAGTACGATGACATTAAGTGCAATGCGAGTCTCAGTGGAAACAATATGAATCCGTAATACCCCCACTTCGAGAGCACGGGAATAATATGTATCCGTAATACCCCACTTTGAGAGCACGGGTATAATATGTATCCGTAATACCCCACTTCGAGAGCACGGGTATAATATGTATCCGTAATACCCCACTTCGAGAGCACGGGTATAATATGTATCCGTAATACCCCACTTTGAGAGCACGGGTATAATATGTAGAGTCCTTTGAATATAACAAATAAATTCCCTGACATTAAATGTAGTGGAACTAAGAAAAATACAATGATCAATCCCTGATTGAAACGTTTGTCCCGCAGCAATCAAGGCAGAGTTAAGAAGACTACATTACCGGTTGAGAATGGAATAAAAAATTCCTTCTCCTTCTGCTTGCCCTCCTCCGTTAGGAATCTCTCGGGGTGGAACTCTTCTGGCTTTTCCCAAATGTTAGGATCGGTAAGGACTGAGTAAAGGTGGAAAATAATGATTGACTCCTTGGGGATAGTGTAACCTTCAAACTGTGTATCCTCTTGTACTGTATGCGGGACACCAAGGGGGACTGCAGTGAACAAAAGGAGTTTTCTTAAAAGCATGCGTTGGTGATATTGTGCAGTGTAGAGCTTCAAAATAAATCACTATGAATAGACGGGGAATATTGAAAATGATCTATCGAATAAGTTACACAGACTTGTCCCAAGTCCTTGCGGCTTCTTTTCTGTCTTACCTGTTACGGCCAGGTTAATAGGTGGGAGGTGGCAGGTGAAGGATTACGAACAATGGGTGCTAGGGAAAGTTTGTCTATTGAAAACTATTTTAAAAGATGCATTGCTTAAAGACGACAACACGGCTATATTGATTTGTGAGAGGAATAACAAGTCAATGCCTCGGGTACGTACGTGATGTCTTTATCGTCATCTGACGTAATTAAATTGTTTCAAACGTAATCGACATAAGATTACAAGGGCAATGCACTGTTGGATATCTCCCATATGCGAATGGGGGTGGCACTCTCTATCTATGCACCGTTAATTTTCTTTCATAGATGCAATATTTGCACTTTGGATCGGCTCATCATATTCAGTATTGGTAATTCCGCCTTTTTATCAGTGCCTTGCCTCTGTTTGATGTTATTCGTGCGACTTCTAAGATTTTTTTCTTGAGATTCAAGCATTTATTTTCATTGACAATATTATCAAAGTAAACAAGGTATTGTGATTTCGCTTGTTCATATTTATAAAATGCTTCGAATCTCGCAAGATCAGAGGAGAGTTTAGACTCCATTTTCTGTATCGTGGATTTTGTTTCTTCGTTTTTATTTCTTTCTGTTTTATTCATCCCGTCTCTGAGTGTTTTTCCTTTTGCTGTCGTTGAACCATTTGCTTCGATGTTACGCGTATTGTTAGAAAATCAATGTCGGCCTTGCACTCATCAGTCCAGGAAACAGTGGTATTAATCACTTCCACCTCGTTGTCCGATTCTGATGATGTTTGTTTTTTTTATATTGCTTTACTGTTCAGAGTTATACAAATATTTAATATATTCCTGATGGATTCCTATTGAGAAACAGATACACTACATAATTGGACTTTGCAAACTTCACTGAACCGTGCCATTGAATGTTGTTGTTCTATGCATGAGATACCTGCTCGGATACAATAAAAGTTCTCCGACCATGTTAATCAATATCAATCGATACCATGTGATAGTGTCCTCCTTTCCATCGGTTTGTGCCAGGAACATCCGACTTGACATATTTGCTTTTCAAAGGCAACTGATTTGACTAGTGAGACGTTTTCGGAAACGTTAAAGTGACCCACGTCATCGCCCTGATTTCGACAATACGGCTGACATGGAAACTAATAGGAGTTTTACCCGAATATGATTGGCATTCGAGCTATGATAATTTACCAGCGTGAATATCATAAGGTGACCAATTTTTTCTTGACGGACATGTGCTAATACTAACAATTATTTTTGTTGCTTTTTTAATTTTTTTTTCTTTTTCTTTTCTTTATTTTTTTGTTTTAAGTTTCTCAGAATGACTGGTATTACACCTTCAAATCTGATCATGCACGAAATTCGATATGCACCGAATGTGCGAGGCACATTAATCAACACACACACACACACACACACACACACACACACACACACACACATTGGATATTCAATGGAATCTTCAAACCACAAATTGCTGATGGAATTGATACTATATTGGATGAATTAGTTGTGTTCTGGGAGATGGGTAGACTGGCTGCCAGTCCTTTGGGTTTCTTATGTACTCTTACCGTTTCAGGATAAGCTGTAGTTAAATGACTCGTGGCCCAGCCGAATAGACCGGTGAAGTGCAGCTTGCCCAGTTTAACAAATCAGTTTATAAACTATCACGCGACTAAACATTTAATCCCTGTGTCCGCGAAAGGCATGATAGTCTTGCTCGAAAGGGTAAGCGTCATCAACAAGCCATTTACAAAACGCGAAACAATGACATTGAGAAGAAAACATAGTTTGAATTAGTATAAATGAAAGATTTATGTGATGATCATCGCCGGTCGGAACTTCTGAAGTTTCTTAAAACAAAATGTTCCATAATTTAAAATAATAAAATAAACACTTCTTGGCTAATTAACAGCAATTACCACATAGTGTTTGCATTAATAAGAACACAACTAGATATCTGAATTTAATTAAAAGTCAGAGAATTGTTCAGTAAAAGTTTTGGAGTCACGGCTACTTAGGCCGACAGCATTTTGAACAAATGTTTTTGTATTTTTTAATTTACTTATTTATTTATTCTTGATTTAATTTTATACCTGCTTTTCTTTTAATACATTGTTTCTTGCATCGTACCAACGTATATATAAAGCATATTACATAACTTAGTTATCAAATCATAAATAAGTTCGAAACAGTTTTAAATATAATAGAGAAGAATGACCATTTTCTAAATAATTCTTAATATTCCTTGTGTTAATATTATATATATATATATATATATATATATATATATATATATATATATATATATATATATATATATATATATATATATATATCATAGTGAATCTAACATGTAGAAGTCCAGAATTTTTCTTAGATGTTTTGTTAAGTGTTAGTTTTGTATATGTAGGTTGTCCTTTGTTCCCCTGACGAAGAGCTTATTTAGCTCGAAACATTGGTAAACCGTTTTAAATATGTGCAACGATTAATGTTTTTCTCTCTCTCTCTCTCTCTCTCTCTCTCTCTCTCTCTCTCTCTCTATATATATATATATATATATATATATATATATATATATATATATAGTATATATATATATATATATATATATATATATATGGCAGGTATAGGAATAGGGTTATAGGTTTTGAGGAAAGTTTGCTAAGTAGAAACAAAGCATAATAATCAAATAAATATTTTACAGTACGGACAGCTGTGGGGTCTAATTATTATTGTTAACATTAAAAGGCCTGAGTTGGATTTCGGCCTCTGCAGAAAATTCCCATGTATTCCGGATATTCTTTGTTGCTTCCTATGTATTTACCTATAGAGGCAAGACGTAAGGTTTCTTTTATAGTGGCATCCAAGTACTGAAGTCGCTCTTTGTCTCTCAGGCTCACTGCTCGCCCAGAACCAACGTTCTGAAAGGTAAAGAGAAGCTAGTTGTTTAACAACTCTTTGATGTTGGTTTTAAGTTTCAAACAAGTCAGATTTTGAAAAGAATTAAATAGAAATAGTATGTTTTTCAAAGTTAAGCCATAGAAGGAAAGAAAAGAAATTTGTTGCATCTGCGAAGAAAATGTCACTCAGTGCACGAGTTTCAACAGCACTGCAAGAGATCTCCAACGCTCGTCATTATCGAACATTTTGGAAAAAATCTAGTTTTCTTCATTAACATTAATGTACTTGATTTGTTGATAAATATTTTCTCTCGAATTTCTCCGTCGTATTTGACCATCTGTAGTTCTTTCCGATACCTTCTACAACTTGTATTCCTATCTACGAGGGGTATTTAAAAAGTTCTGAATATTAATGCGTTGTACAACACAGTTTTTTATTAATGAACAGTACGTCTGTGCATCCACTCAAAACACTCACTATGCACGTTAACAAACTTTCTCAGTGTGATCACCCAATTATTAAATGCCATTTGGTATAATGTTGGTACGTTATTCATACACTGGAAAACTGCATGGCGGCATTCGATCACCTGCCCTGAGCAAGTTCTTTGATACCGGGATTCGCCCAAAAATCCAATGGATCTAATCCAGGGCTGCATTGAGAATGTTGCAAAGTTTGGATATTGTGCTCCTTACTGATGTCTCTCATGAGTCATGAAGGTAGATTTTATGCGCCGGTACGTTGTCATTAAATAGATGGATACCTTGTATGCGCGGATGGGTGATTTGGTAGAGTTCCTTTGGAGGCATAAAAATAAATAATGGCACTAGCAGAGTCAGCCATAGATACCTCGATTACTGGTTTTGTACGGAAAAATAATGGATGTAAACCGATGTTGACAGTAAGATCTCGCCGTGCAGTTTGTGGTCTCGGCTTATTTCCTCCTAACTAATTATTTTTATATTTTCGGCTTCAAAAAAAGTAAATCAATGTTTCACCACCAGAGACAATCTCATTAAAAACATTAATGGTCGCTCTTTCCATATTCAGCGAAGAGCTGTTTAGCTATTTCAACCTGAGTCTTTACTTATCAGTCGCCAGTAAACGTAGAACCTATCTTGCCAAAACATCGTGATATTCAAATGATTATTCAACGTATTAAAAACACATATAACAAAATAATGCCCGTGATAGTAGAAATATCTTCTACTGTGTATCGAGCATCTTCATCACTTACCTTCTTCAGAGCAGCCACTTCCTGCTCATCAATTGCAGACAACGGTCTTCCATGAATTCGTGAACATTTTTAAAACGATAAAACTGTCACAGAATGGTAGGATATGACAGAGAATTGTATCAGCACACTTTATCCAAGTCGGCCTTGACAACTGTCGAAGAGTATCATAAGAGCAACGGGATTTTACAGTATGGTTTTTTGTTGCATAGAAAAAGACTTCTTATCCTTCTGCGACACTTGCTTTAATCTGTTGGTGTCCGGTGCCCTGTACGTGCATATGCTGATTATTTTTATAGAAAGTTATTATGTCAACTGATAGACGTTAAATTTATTGACATGATCAAAGAAAAAAAAGAGTCATAACAAAATATTTAGAACTTATTTAGAACTTTTCAAATACTCCTCGTACATCTGACTAAAATACGAATACTGCTAAAATTTGTATGATAATAAGGCGGTTCCTTCAAATATTCTGAAAATTTTGAAGCAGCCGTCTCTATCTAATCTAATTGCAGACAGTATCGTATCCATCTCCACTGTGAATCTCGTGACATCTGAGTCCAGATGATAATGGTGATGTTCTCGCGCGTTTCTGTTTTTGGGGCCAATGAATCAGTTTGTACTTGGAGAGACCTGCTTAACCAACTTCTAGTTCATCCCCAAGCGACAGTTAAGAAAACTGAGTTGTTTCTATGGAGTTTACTCCATCTAAAATATAAACTCAGTCAGCATCCCAGCATACATTTGGGTGAAGTTAGTCATGATCACCAAAAGCTTATTTTAGGGTCCTAATTCACTGAATGGGGATTAACAATTGCAAAGTCGTTCATTTGCAATATGAAGGGTACGATAATGTTTGATATGAGATAAGGAACGCTGGTTTAAAATTACAGTGAATGGAAAGCATTTAATCATTTCCATGCATATGTTATCAATATTATCCTTGTATTTAGTCCGATGTAGATAGGGCATTAAGAACGTGTACTTTGTTTATTAATATGTATGACTGTAATACCAGATGCACTTGCTTATAATAATCGATTTACTTACCTTTGTTATTTCTTTCTGACATTTGTCCTGAACATCTGGGTTATTCATTAAGTACAAAATGGACCAGACTAATGTGGTAGCCGTAGTGTCAGTCCCGGCATTAAACAGATCGACAATAACACGGAACATGTTCTCCTCTAGAGAATAGAGTAGGAATGAAATCATGACACTGCACATATTTCCATATGACATAACGTGCACACGATATTGTGAACAGTTACCTTTAAGAACTTTAATTTAGCTCCCATCAAACAAGAGTCAGTAGAATCAATCAGATGACAGCGCAGAGATTTGCTCTGCAACAGTATGGTCACAAAGTAATGCCAATATTGAGGAATGAACCAGGTACTACTACTTCACAGGCAGGCATATTTATTACTATACTAAAGGACTATGATCTACTGGTATTGTTAATATGTTAATAAAGGTAACGTACACCTCTACTACTACAGCTCTAGGACCAGTACGATCGTTTGCATAATTAAATCTTTCACAATGTAGCGAAATATTGTACCTATTGGTTTGATATAATGATTGATAACTCCAAGTCTGAACCAAAATAGAACCAATAGTTTCTGAGTTATTTTAGCCTGAAACTAGTAGTTACAGCATTTGTCCTATAGTTTAATCTAGTTTGTGGGAGTTAGTCTTTCTAGCAAAATGCATTACGTAATATTTTGTAACCGCTCCCATTCAGTCCGAGCTGATAGCCACTCTATTATCCATAGTTTGAAAAGGAAATGCCGACTGGCATGTTGAAACTATCGATTAAATAAATGAAAATTTCATATTGTGTAGTAATTCCTTTAATTGCAAGTAAGGTGCTTGTACATATATGTTCCTGCATTGGATGTTGTTGTTGCGGGTTAAACGCCATTCTAGCACATTATAGGATATAAATAGCAGCCAGCACAACTGGAGGAGGACGAACCCGGGAAAACCCCCGTAAGACCAACCGATCCAGGGGAATCTACTGGCAACCATTCACACATACAAACGCGGGCAGACGTGATGCTCCTGCATTGGAATAATATCTCCGACTTTCCCCTTTAAAGATAGATTATCCGTCCGATTTTTAATGGCAATCATCGCATTTTGCATTCATAGAGTTAACATATCGCCGCATATCAGTGTATTGCTAACACAAACAAACATCTATGGACTGCTGACACGTTTAATTAACACAGACCCATTTTCAAGGCCGTAGAGAGCGATCACGGCCCATGGGGTAAGAAACACCCGGGCCTCTCCTAGTTCTTGTTCAAACAAAAGTTTTCTTTTATAAAACTAAAAAGTGTTGTCTGGCCCCGGCCCCTTTACGGGTCCAGGCCCCGGGGATATATTCCCGGTTGCCCCCTTCCCTTGTCGACACTGCGCATATACATGCACTGTCGACAATTTTATTGCTGGCAAATATGTGAGGCTTTTACTTAAAATCGACCCACTCCAAGCTCATAGGACAGTCGGGTCTAATATATGTCACCCTGCTATTATATATATATATATATATATATATATATATATATATATATATATATATATATATATATATATATATATATATATGGAGTATATATATATATATATATATATATATATGTATATATCCTAATAACCTTATATGTAAGTTTCTAATGACGTAAACTCAACATTTTTCAGCCATAAAAGATTTTATTTGATTTTTTAAGAAATATTAATTTATATCGGGGAAGTTATTAGAATAAAATTTAGTCTGAATTTATATCATGTGCCATGGTGAAAAGATATAGCGACATGATGTCAATTAGGAATCAGCAGCATGCAGATTACTTCCAGTCACTCTCTCCCTCCCTCAGATTGATATATACTGGTCATGGCCTAGCTAGAGTTACCAATTATTATAGCAAATAGAAGAAAGTTTTTTCTATATTAATTTGATCATAACGACTTTCATTTCGAATAAATTAATTCGTTGTACGATCGACATACGCGCACGATAACAGATTACCATTAACAACTTCTTCATCCTCGTGTTCTTCTGCTTTCAAATAAAGGTCAACAAAGTCCCGGGTGTTGTTGGGGTCGAATGTCTCTCTGTGCTCCTTTATTCTTCTTCTAGCATACCTAGACATATCGTCATAAGCGTTGAGAATCTTTCTACCCTATAACATAGCAATGAAAATACGATGTGACAAACTGAATACACGTACAAGAATCATTTGAAAAAAACAAGAAAACTAGCAAAGGTTCACTTTAGATACGATTTGATAAATATATACGCAAGTAAGTGTTAAATTACGTAGTCAACTAAAAGGTGTGAGTCAGTACAAACCGGACTGAATGTCGCGCATGTGATGTCACATTGGAAGCAAAACAAATTCGTTCGTGTCGAAAACAAATTCGTTCTGCTATTTACTATGATTCATCGTCCTCTTCTCTTGACCCAATTCAGTGCTTGGCTACCATTGTAAAAGTCGATATCGTTTAATAATATTCATCCGAACGCTGCCGGACACATCTGAAGTGCGCACTCTTGAACAATCAGCACTGAATAGACTTTGGTGAAACAATTATAGAATTAAATTACAATAGCGCAGTAACGAAGGGAGGGGGCGGACGGGGCCGTTGCCCCGGACGCCAGAGGTCTTGGGGCGGCAAAATCCCCTTTGGGCCTTCATCGTCGCCCTGGGCGTCATTTACCCTTAGTATGCCACTGAATTTTAGAACAACAATTAATATTTAATTTACTTTGAATAAATAAGCCAAGATGACCACATTGTCATGCACTTTAACTCATAACGAGAAATTAATCGAACACTGACCAAACTATCAGTACATAAATATTATGCAATTTAAAAGTGTACAATCCTCTCCCTGCAGCTTCTTTTTTTATCTATTTATTTATGAAAATAATAAAACATGATCTGATTGCACTTAATTTTTAAATCTGATATAATATTGTACAATCTTATAATCTTTGTACACCAATTGTACAAAGGGGCATAATTCAATATTCATAAATGAAACTGTATCAAAGGAAGCATTTGCATTCAACGTTTCGATACAGTCAGATATATCTAGAAAGTTCTAATTATACGATGATTTATAAATTTCATTGATAAATTCATAAAATTTAATCAATTATGTATACTAAAAGGGTAATAAATCTATTTGTCTCAACTTCTTTATGTTTATTCTACCATTACATAAAAATTACTTCTGTCTACTTACACCGCTGCTGTTGACGGGTTTAGCCTTATTTTACTTTCAAATTAAAAGAAATATCCTAGCTCAGTAGATGCAGTGCTGCGCATGCTCAGCAACCTGCATTCAGCGCACGATACGCCATAGTCACCAAATAAGCGACTATGCTATCCTGAGATTAACTATCCGATTTTGGATATTATACCAACGCTGACCAACCCTGAGGTCAAGTTTGTATGTTAAGAGCAACAAATTAGTTTTAAACACGTGGCCTCATTACACTGTTATTTTTCTCAACTTAGTGAAGTCAGTCTAACACATCTATTGGAAGTAAAGTTTAAACTAAGCAAAATTCTTGCAAAAACATGTGTAAATATGTGCTTTTGCAAAACGTGAACATTGATGATGCTTATTGGAGCACTTCCTTTGTCAAATTTTCATTTTCGGAGGTGCGTGGTTTTGCTCGTTGTAAAGAGCTTCAGTTTCGGAGGTAAGTAAATCTCGCTTGTAGTTCGCAATCTCATACTGCATAAATAGAAGTGACTGGTTTAGAAGAAAATAACACAGGAACTTGTGAAGTTTACAGCGAAGAAAGCTGAGGGGAAGCCATTACACACTAGGAAATGACTTAGTCAATATATTTTGGGTACTCTACTGGATTTACAAAGGCTGAGGTACAACAAAATTCGTTACATTACATATTATGTGTGTGTATGAGAAAGAACGACCAACAAAGGAAGTATTCTACTACTTAGAGAAGAAAAACAGCTTCAAATCACCTGTGACCTTGATGTATAAAAGCAAATCTGATGAAGAGGGCGCTCTAGCGTCCTCCAAAAAAGGCTAATGTTCCGCTGAACTTTGGAATTCCCAGTCCACGTTGTTTTAGCAGTATAACTGATAAAGCGTTTCATTTCGTGCTAGAGAGAGTTATCCTTAAAACGATATGTTCCAATAAAGTTTTTTTTTTTTTTTTCATTTTCATGTGAATGATGTAATTATACTGGTGAATCGAAAGGTCAAACGAGCAGAAGCTTATATCGGTGTTTGTCAGATCTCCATCATGTTGGTGACATCAATTTTCATCAAACTGAGTAACTCTCAACCTGAACTCACTACTAGAAATCAGGGGCGTTTTGATTGGCCAACACATGTAACACCAGTATAACTCGATACATTGGGTAATAATATATGTTCTAATGCAAAAAAGAAATAGGATCATCGGATTGCAATTTAGAAGAATCTGCCATTTCATCCGTGCATGTAAGCAAATTATAAAAGGAACATATTACTCTTATATAAATCGTTTACTTTGCTGGATTAAAAAATTACTTCTTGTCTTACGCTAACTTTCACACATCCTAGGGCACGTTTCGTCGAAATTTCTTATCTCATTCTTGTTTACAATGGAATCCAATTGCGAATTCATAAATAGCAATTATGTTTCTCAAAGAATACTTACCTGATCACATTACCGTTATGAAGTAGCTCCTAAACCTCTCGAATCTAGTAAATATGGAAAGAAGACAAATTTAATCGTTGCCAAATATATTCCTTTGAGACGAAAGGAAGAAAATAGGCAGCTTCGGCTGTTTACCAGTTTTAATTTGAGAAGTTGGAGGGTTTGAGAGTAATGTGATCGGTTATGTATTCTCGGAGAAACATAATTAAATAAAAAGTATAAATTCCTTTTTCCTTTGAATACATTCCCCTATCACACTAATGTTAGGGGAATATGTAGGAGAGAATGTTGTGTATAATACATCTAGCATGATCAAGCTCGAGGAAATAATGATTCCTCCCTGTATCAATGTAAATTGCATTCGTAATATCAGACATGAACAATCGACGGCCATACAACTATGATGACAATACTCGGGTGAGAGAAAAAGAAACAACTTTTTTTCTTAAATGGTAAAATAACCAGACGAATTCTATTCCCCGGGGAAGACTGAACCTACTTCAAACCAGTCTTCCGACCACCTGCCACCTGACGTACCAGATTCAGTTCACGCAGCAAGAATCTTGAGAAGGTTTGACTGTGAGTGCCAAACCAAATTCATCTATTGGGTCTCAGATCACCATGTTCCATTTGAACGGAATACTTGAGAGAGTTCTGATTTCATGAGCTGTGATTTTCATGGGCGTTCTTGATTCTTGAGATCTCGGGATACGCCAAGCCATGATACCAGTACATGGGTGGTTATAAAATTGTGCGATTGAGGTCTTCAAAGGGAAGACGCTGTTGCTTTTGCACCACTCCCTTGGGGAATTTCCGTCGTGAGCCGTTTGATGCTCCACTGGCACAGGAATGACATTTCTTTGTTCGAGATCATTATTTGTTGATCTAGTCGAGCGAAAAAGGGTCGTCATTGGGCTATTGGGCCAGTAGGGACATTTGCAAAGCATGAAAAGGCGGCTAGACGAGAACGATATCCGCTCAAGCGTACAGTAGTCAGAAGATTTGCAACTCTCTCTCTCTCTCTCTCTCTCTCTCTCTCTCCGCAAACTACTCCGTGTCGGACAACGACTCTGAGAGCTTGACGCTCTCCGCGTGCAACTGAGGGAGACAAACGAGTTTGAGGTTTATAATAATTTCCGTGCCCACGTGGACATAACGCGGGGAAGGAGCGAAGACAGACTTGTCCTAAATAATCAGAAACCCTAACTGACTCAAAAGATAATAAAGATTCTGCCTTGACCTTTCTGTCGTTGCTATTTTAGCTGATGTTGTCGAGATAGCGCCTAACGAGACGACACATCTGATGATCTTGCTGAAAGGTCTTGTTCTGAGAATGAAGCCGAACGGAAGAGCGCGAGAATTGTAAATGGTTTCCTGTAAACTAAACAGAAGTAACCTGCGCAAGGATATGCGCATAGTGACGTGAAAGTATGCGTCTTTAATTCTAAACTGAATCTAGAGTCGTCCCTTTTTAGCGAAACTCAGACTGAGCACGCAGTCTCCATCTAGAACCTTGACGGGGCGATGTACTTGTTGACCCGGCTGAGGGATGTGACTGGTATTAGATTCTTGTTGCTCTTGGATAATAAACCAAACCTGGTGTAAACCTAAGAAAGCTCGGCTTGCGAACTCTCTGTACCTCTAGCTTGTCAAATAGCGATCAGAGCTATCTGTATACACGCCCTGCCTTCTCCAAATCGTTCCGTGATTGATGATCTAAAGAAGTATCTGAGCTTCTTCCTGACTTAACGTTAGTCTGGGTCTTCTGCTTTACTATGGGTAACCATGATAGAGGCATTTAGCTTACGTTTCTACAGAATGATATAGGCAATAAGGTGTTAAAGGTACCTGTTAAAACAACCAACCAACAAATCGACTGGTTACGTGTAGTATAGATTAGAAAGGGGGAGCAACTCGTACAATTACACTCTTGTCCCCAAGTGTATGTGGATCAGATAGGTGACATCTTAATACGAATGGCTCCACGATATTATAGTAGAATTGCCATGTTTGCCATATATTCTGAACCACACCCTCACCCCCACCCCAACCTCCCAAAAAACAGTTGGAGCACTGACATAATAATGTTACCAGACCAACAGTTGTAAATTTAACACACTACAGTAATACAACCGACACAATAAAATATTAAACACGACTTACGAGATGGCTTCTGGAAATGGACAATTTCTTTTAACTTATTTACCCGTCAGATTACGTCAGATTATCTGTAATCTGTAATGTATCGATGACGAGTCAGACAAACTAATAGCTGAGAGATCGTAGCTACCATACTCAAGTAAAAACAGAGATAAAAATACCTTGGAGTTTGGTAGATAAGCCAGAAAAGGCAAGACGTTTTCCGGGAGGTTTCCAGATTGGATGGCGAATATTGTATCTATGTTCTGTATTAGTCGGAGAAAATCTGGATCACCATAGTCAAGCCTAGACATAGTCAAGCCTAGACATAGTCAAGCCTAGACATAGTCAAGCCTAGATATAAAAAAAGATGATAAATTTAAGTGGTCATTGTACTTAAAATATAGAGTTCAGTTGTGTACATTTTTCTTAAATCATTCACCAAGGAATAATTCTTTGTTTACAGTGATTTGTTAACCTGAGTCATGTTAAATAATCTTTCTAAAACAATATAGACTGACAAAAAAGACAGAAGAAATTAAATATTATTAACTGGATGCTATAATCCTTTTTCTACGAATAGAATTCTTTAAGAACCAGGTACAGTTATGCACCTCATTGTTATAGAATTTGAAATGGGGAAGATAATCAGCATGACATGAAGATTACACTACGTACTTATTAGTCAAGCAAACCTACAAATTGCAGAAACGAGAGATCAACCGGCAGATCTAAGTCCCTGCAGTTTTTAGGAATTATCAGTAGTACCAAATAACAGTCTTTGTTGCTTGCAGTTAGACAAT
>JAECUM010036232.1:0-16041 GCA_016617855.1 Megalonaias nervosa
CTTCCGTTATTCAGAAACGTAAATAACTATCCACACTGCATAAATTCTGACATAATGTGACCTTAACGATTAACGGTCCTTACAAATATACTGTATTTGAGGTAAGGTACAATCGATATCTATAGTTACAAATGACCATTGCAATATACCAAGGTTGACCTTAATTAAACAGTTCATCGTCCCTGTTCCACGCTGCAATTGATTAGCAATACATTACTATACGTCTAATTACATCTGGCTAGCCCGTTCCACTCAATAAGATAAATGCTCGATTACTATTGCATCAGATTCACTAAATTCTAGCTTACAGTAACCAATAAACTGCAAGATCATTTGAGCATTACAAAATCATATATAAATATGCAATTATCATTAACTCACGATAAACTATATCATCCTACAGACAAAGGAAACTAATTCATAAATCCCTATGAAATACTACGCATCTGAATATTTGGATCACATCATATCCGTCAGTTCTATCAATGAACTAATAACTGTTAAATTAAAGAATTACATTGCATAACTCTCTAACATATCAACAGAGTTCTATGAAATTGAATAAGCGATACAAGCATAGATCATAAGCATATCAAACACATTTGCATAAAACCAAACAAACCAAATAGAAAATTACATGGAAATTAAAATTGCGTACCTTAATGCTGTTTCTTTTCCGCACAAACCGTGCGTCCTAGCACTATAGCCTGTCTTTTCCTTTCAAGACAGCTATCTGGCCTCTTTACTTTTTAACGAGGGAAAACACTATTCTTTTAGGTTTCCCACGGAGTCGGACCCCTTTGTCTTCTCACAAGGCAAATTTCTGACTAAAGAATTCTGAGCCAAGTCGCTACCTTAAATTCCCCATTATTTCTAAAGTATACGCCTTAATTTTAATTGACCAATCGAAAGCAACTGTTCCTAAGTTTCCCCAGAATAACCATGTCTTCTTCAGGTTCTGACAGCCTAGGATATGATGCAATTAGCTTTACTTTGAAGATCCAATTATTTGACATGCGGTCCTGTAGGAACAGATACGGTCGTAGTTCTAATGTACTTTCTGCCAATATACCGTTACGATGACTGGGTCAATTCCACTGAAGCTTAAACGTTAGCCCTTTTATGTTTCACAGATGAAACAAGGGAAATATCAAAGTGAACTTTCTCAAAGACATTTCTAGCTTGACTATGATAAAATTTTAATGCACAATTTATTCAACATGAAGATTCAGTACTTCTTCAAAATTCGACACATTACAATATGAAACCAAAATCATATCTGTATATAATCAAATATCCACAGTTTAAAAACAAATCAAAGGCAAATACTTTACTTTAACAATCCGTTTCAATGGCTCTGAACAGAATGCAGATAATATTAAAACGACAGAACACAAAACAACTGCCTTATTGAACGTGATCAGGAAATGCTTCGCAAACTAATGTGTATTAGCTCCAATACTTGACTACGTCCGACTGCATCAGAGGTAACATAAATCTTGATCACTTATATGTTTCTCTTAAGAAAAAGCAATACAGAGGTCTATATTACAAACCACCCCTGTGCCTTCAAACATTATCTGTTGAAGGATATGCGTATAAAGGTCTCAAAGATCATCCTAGCAAGTCATCTTTGTGGTAGAGTATACACGCGACATGTCTTGATAAGAATGTTAAAGCGAAAACTTCCAAGGGCTCAACTATTAATAGTGTCTGTGAAAACTTGGGTTCGGACCTTACATTCATTTTGCAAATGGGAGAAAATGATGCTAGCAAACCATAAACATCTTGACCAGTTCAGATTCAAATACGAATCGTTGCTCCATGACCTCATTCCCACACATTCGGTAAATGTATTGGTCAGGTTCTTGACCTAAAGTATGTATTGAACCATTCGACCCTAAAAGAGGTATTCAGACAATTGAACCCCAGTAATAGAGGCAATCTTAACTGATTTCATCTAGCTTCAGGAGAAGTACAAATATATCCCTTTTAAAGAGATAGAACCCATCTTCGTGTTGGAGTTACAGCCACGCTTCTGGGAACCATCCACAGACCCACCACTAACCCAGCGTCTGAATCACAATACGAAAGCCAAGAACAGATTCTTGGGAAGGAGTATGCCGTGCTGCAGTCACCTAGACGACCAGTACGTTTACTGTCCACTTGTCAAGGTCAACAACATCTCATTTGGAGCAACGTCATGACTTCTGAGGAAGCTTCGTACGTCGAAGTCCTAATCATGTAAGTGACCATTAATAGACATTTTAATCGATGGCGCTTAAATAACGTGTACAGTAGACATGTTTCAAACCATACGTTTTATTATAGACATACAATTTTCAATGACAGATGTTACTTTACTAAATCACGACAAATCTCTTCGACAAACTCTCAAGGACAGAGATGGTTCAAATAAAAGTTATTGGTCTGGGGGTATATCTAAGAGGACAAAGATGGTTTATATAAGAAGTGAAGGTCTCGGAGGTATATTTTGGATGAGAGAGACTGTATATAAGAGGTGTTGGTCTGGGAGGTTTACTTGGAGGACATAGATGGTATATATAAGAAGTGTTGGTCTGTGAAGTTTATTTTGGAGGTACCTGGCTCATTATCGGCAAATCATGTTTTGATTTTACAGTATATTTGACCGGAATTCAATCTTTCAGAATGAAACTGTTATATTACTTCCTCAATTGTATTCAAATTATGTATTATTCAAATTATGTATTATTCTTCCTCTTTAACACATTTCTTTGCATCCTGCCTCAGTAATCCTTCTCACGTAATAAATTTAGATTTTGATGCTGGCAAAGCTGCATTCAACGATTCCTTTGGGATTATTAATATTAACTGTATCAAATGATTGACTTTAAAATGTTATTTTTCAATATGAATACTAAATTTTAGTACTACATGATTCTCTATCGCATCTAATCCAGCTAATAAACCAACAAGGGTAACCGAATCCAGATATTTTTTGAATCATATTTATAACGTTCACCCAGGAAAGCATTATACCCTGCTACGCTATAAGTGATCAGTATCTGGTCCCATTCGTCAGCTTCAGTATCTCCAAGCTGATAAGATTACTAATTTGTAAAAACGAGCTGCTGCAATAATTGTAAAAACTGATTTCTTCACACCAACTTCTGAAATGATCCCAAGATTAAATTCGTTACCATTCTGTAAAGGCACTGCAAAATGGCTGCATGATGTACAAAGCGTCCAATGACTTCTGCATGTATATCTATCAACTCACCAACATTATGCAATACTAATCCTATTGAAATTAGAAAATCAACTTCTTACTGAAAATTCAGATTCTTGTTTTATGATTACCGTTTGACTTAACCCTAACAATACCCAGATATTCCAATTTTATTGTAGACATATATAATTTTCTTTTCTTTTCTTTTAAATTAATAATATCAGCCTGTTCCATTTCAAATGTGCTGCTATCCAGATTTTGTTTTAAACGTTGGATCGCGAGTTTAATCTGATGTATATAGGAATATAGTTTGTTTACCTGTGTGTGATGACCAGATGGAAAAATAGATTTTGATGCTAAATACGTTCTTCTTTTAAAACAAAGAATGTATTATTATTATTATTATTATTATTATTATTATTATTATTAGCATATAGACTTATGTTTAATGTCTTTGTCATGGACTCGGTAGTGAGTCAGTAAACTGCTCTGTCTTTATCATGGAGTCAATAGTGAGTCAGTGCATTGCCATGTCTTTATCATGGACTCGGTAGTGAGTCAATAAACTGCTGTCTTTATCATTCAGTCAATAGTGAGTCAGTGCATTGCCATGTCTTTATCATGGAATCAATAGTGAGTCAGTTCGTTGCCATGCCTTTATCATGGAGTCAATAGTGAGTCAGTAAATTGCCATGTCAGTATCATAGAGACAATTGTTAGTGCATTGCCATGACTTTATCATAAAGACAATAGTGAGTCAGTGAACTGCCATATCTTTATCATGGAGTCAATAGTGAGTCAGTGCATTGTCATGCTTTTATCATGGAGATAGTAATGAGTCAGTGAATTGCAATGTCTTTATCATGGAGACAGCAGCGAATCTGTACGTATTTTGCAATGCGTACAATATAAATGTGACTACACAGTGATTATCTAAGCAATTGCTCTTCCAAGACTGATTAATTCTGAATGTTTAATGTAGTAAAGACGACACTTGCTGATCGATGTTTTTCTTTTTGGCAGGTCAAATGAACTAACACGTCATCGATCAGTTTAGCGTTGCAAGAGATTAATTTGTCGGAATTGCACGAACTGGGTAGATCACACAGGTTCAGTCAATCAATCACTTGTGGCCATAACTACATCATGGTCCCTTGATGAATTGCATGGTAAATACAATATTGACAGGAAAGGTAGAACCCGTGAAAGTACAAGCTCCCACGTATTGCCATTACGCTTTGTAATTTCGGAAGTGTGTATATCACCTTTCCAGCGCACAATGACACCTTTGAAATGTTGCACATGTGCTCATGTAAGTATGTCTCTAATAATGTCCAACCCATGATAGCTAGCTAAGCACATCCGTTATATCCGGATGTCATGATCACTCTGATAATGTCCAACCCATGATAGCTAGCTAAGCACATCCGTTGTATCCGGATGTCATGATCACTCTAATAATGCCCAACCCATGATAGCTAGCTAAGCACATCCGTTGTATCCGGATGTCATGATCACTCTAATAATGCCCAACCCATGATAACTAGCTAAGCACATCCGTTGTATCCGGAGTCATGATCATAAACCTCATGCTTTCGTTTTCAGAACCACATGTATATGAAACATTTTAATATTGAATGTACCGATGTTTACTTTCTCTTCAATCTCAGATAATCATAAACCATGAAATAGAATAAAGTGGTTGGAAATATGATTTCTCCTGGGACTTATATTATTTCTCGAGGGTCCTAAATGAAATATGGTTTGTGCTGGAAACTAGATATTATTTCTCGAGGGTCCTAAATGATATGGTTGGTCCTGGGACTTTGATATTATTTCTCGAGGGTCCTAAATGAAAATTGCTGGTGTATTTGGCTAATGTACTTAAAATAGTAGCCACAAAAGATTCGCAATTGATTTCCATAACAACTACTTTAAAATAGTAGTCACGTAAGAGTCGCAACTGATTTCCATAACAACTGAGTATTTTACTCGCGATCAAGTTTTGTTACATGTTTGTATCATCTCTCCAGTGTGTCAAAGTAAACATGGAAGCAACAAGTCTGCCAAAATATGGAAGACCAAGGAAGATGAGAACTGTATCATTTCATTTGGAGTGGAATGCACAAGCACTGCTAGAATTTAGATATTCAGCTATTTTTCAATTATTCAGATTACAACACCTGATGTATACAATTACGGCATAAGGAAATGCGTAGATATTATAACTGAATTCTAAATCTTTAATAAATTTTTTTTCTTCTGTACTAGAAAGTTTTCAACAGGATTTTGTGAGGAACATATGGACGCAAAGCCTTGAGTGTCAAAAACACAGACTCTAAGACAATCAGTTTCTTCGAGATTGTTCAATCACGCGTGAAAATTTGCAGTGGAAATCGATCGCCTGATATGGTTATGTAGAGAAAATATGATAAACTGTCCTAAACAAGATATGCAGTTTAGCTCAACGATCGTTTATGGAACTAATATTAATTTTTAAAAACAAATGGCTAGCGTGATGGCATTATAATTCTACAAGACTGTGTCGTTTTGATTTCTACGACTTGAATGATTTCTTATCATCACTGACGTTCACCCGATTCGTTTTAGTTTCGTTAGAAATATGTTCAGCTTTAAATTCAGTCGGTTGTCAAGATTAAAATCTCATCTAAACTCAGTATCTGGCAATTCCTTTCAAAGAAACGTTTAAATCGATAGGGCTCGATACTCCCAGCTAATAATAATTACCCTGCTTTGGGATGCCCTACACAGACAGGGCGTATTTTAGCTCCGTCATATTGTATTGTATAGCATTTGCTGCTGTATTCTGTTACCTCGCTTATAAACGCTTTCAAGTTTCAGAAACAATATTTCCCAAACGTTTCTATATTTATGTTCGATTACCCCTTGATAAACACAACTGACTATGATTAGTTAGTTTCGATAATTAGAAAGAAGGACGAGGCCATCATTCTTGAATTTGACATAAATCAACTCTGATGCACGTGAAAAGTTATTGGTATAGTTTCAATCTCTGTCGATTGCTGTCATCAATGATTACTACAAAGAAGGTATTACAAACAAAAGGATAGTACCACGTAGTTATCGCAGCAATTAGTGGAATCAATCATTAAAGCGTTTGATACGGAAAGCGATGATTAACCTCGACAATCTGTTATTGCTGAGAATCATTAAACGCAGATAAAAGTGTTATGCGTACGCATTAACCCAGGAAAGACAAGGGCACATAAGAGATACCACTTTTCTAGCGTGGTCATAAAAGTTTTTCTTCAGCCGACCCATTGATTAAGCAATATGCTACAGGTGTGCATAGAAGAGCCTTGTAATATTCAAAGCATATGCGAAACATTAGGTGCAAACAATTGAATTTTTCCTGAAGTTTGGACAAACGATTTTAAATAAGCAACATTAACTTTATGTATAGCACTAACTGTATACAACTGCTTCGGTTCAACTTTAGATGGTCTCAAATTTAAATAAGGTAATGTTGCTGAGGCAGATTTGAGAGTATCTGCTAAGATAGATTTTAGTTTCCATATGCTGATCCAAGACAAGGAAGGATTTGAAAATGTAAACTTTCAAAGGAATTTCATTGTTATTGGCCACTATCCTTATGATACAGCAAACACATTATCGAGGTGCTACATCTTGTATGCTGTAGAATGCTATCAAAGAGCTACAACCCTTCTGCTAAGAATTGAAAATTGAAGAGAAACAAAAGCCTCAATAAATGGCTACGCTAGAACTTTGTAAGGGGAGACAGAATACTGACATATCGACCAAATTTATTATCTTATCTGTCTGCACCTGTGAGTTGTTCGGTATGAGGGTGAGAAACATTTTGGGGTAGATTAATAGTTTAAATCAGAAATATGTATTTGTTTTTCTCGACAAGGAATGCCCAATGCAACAAATGAAACTTTTAAGTTTTGAAGACAACGCAGAGTTCTGTCCGTGCATCCCGGTGGCTCAGTGATTAAGGCGTCGGTCTCGTAACCTGATGGGTGCTTGTCAGATTCCCACTATCTGATTAGCCTGGATCGGCTGTCAGATTGTTACTATCTGATTAGCCTGGATCGGCTGTCAGATTGTTATTATCTGATTAGCCTGGATCGGCTACCGTGGCGTGTCTTTTGGGCAATGCATTTTCCATATCTCAACACAGTATGACCTTCAAGCGCTGTTTTACTGTAAAAACATCAAAATCACCCCAAATGTTTGTATCAGATTAATATTCCACAGATTGAAATTCTTGATGAAGAAATATCAACACAAAATTCAGACTTCTGCAGAATATAAAAAAAGGCGTGGAACTCACTCAACACCTACTTTGGGGACAAAAATGTACAAGAATGAATATCAAACCAAATATGGCGACAGAAAATGAGTTCTGGATCGAACGTAACTGACTTCAGGGACTTATTAAACTTAAACTTGAAAGAAAGTTTTACATATATGCAATTAGCTACCTTTAGTTGATGTAGGTCACGTGACTTATCTGAACAAGTGTATTTCTTATTATAGTGTAATTGAAAGCTCAGTATATGCAAATAGTTGTCAAACACATTTTGTTTTTACTGTTTACCGTTATTCTCAAGTGTTCGTGACCTCGGACTTTGGAGGTCATTGTAAAATTATCACCTTCGTAACATATGAATATTTTGAGTTTTACGTAGTTTATTATGTCTTTACGGGTTAGAGCAATGGTTCCCAGCTATTTTGGGACACGATCCTAAAAGAATATGTTTTCTAAGCTCCATATTTTGATAAGTTTGCCACCCTAAAAAATATCCTGGCGACCCTCCAGAACGTCCTCGAAACCCGGGGGTTGGGAAACACTGACTTAGAGTCATTAATCGTTTTGTTTAGCGATTATGTTTTTACTAATTAGAGTCATTACTCGTTCTGTCTAACGATTATGTCTTTGCTAGAAAAAGTCATTACTCGTTAATGATAAATTTTGGATTAAAATGAAAAAGAGCCAACTCTTAATTGCTTTGTTTAATTGTGAAGTTCCGATTATTATTGGTGAACTGACAATATTACTATCTTCCTTGTATACGTATCAATTTTAAATGTATTATAAGAGCGGAAACTGGAGCATAAATAAGAGTATTCTTGGACATTGAATGATAAAGATCCAGTGATGTGAGAGTTAAAAATCTATGATGCAATACTGATAAACTCTTGATGTAGTCATCTGCCATTGACATGAGTTGTTATTATAATCTGTGAAATATGAAGTTTTATAAATCTGTACCATCAAGAACCGAACTTACGTGCTCACCTGGAGTTGCTTATTGTACAATCAGCACGAAATTCCCCACAGACTGTTATTTGGTTTTCTATTTTGAAATATATCAGAATTCAAAGTAGCAGACACCAATATGATGCACATTTAAAAAAAAAATAAGACGTTAAAAGTTCATATTTTGATTAAACATATTCAATATTCAGTGTTTTTACACGATAATAACATAGACATCATGTGCGTATACTGAAAATGTGTACTGTCTGAATTTAATGCTATATGAAAGTTTAGGGTTCCTTTTGAGACTCAAGTTCTATGTGAATATGAGCAGTGGATCATGGAAACCACATTGAAGGTGTCCACATGTATTTTTTGTCTTGCAAAAATTGTATATCTGAGAATATGTTTTCAAACTGACATAGTGCGATATGTAACTGTTATCTTCAGTAATACAATACTTATTCCACTTTCATCACCCACTCTATCGGAAATGATGACAATATACAATGTCAATAGCTCAGCAATCTACTGGGTCAGTATCATATTTCTAACTGAAAGGGCCTGTTATCATTCCATAATGTAGGCGATAAAATCTGCGTACACTCCCGTACCATAATTCAAGTTACAGGTTGTCCGACGGGGTTCTTTTCACATGTACATTGTAAAAGCTAAAATGGAGGAATAACCTCTTTTTCTTACCTGTGCTCTCCTGTCATATACAACTCAAGAGTGTGATTATTAAAACGAGTAAAAGTCCCTATATTTTCTGCTCAGCTATTCGGTATGACCATATCTCTCCTTCCCTTCTTCTTATTAAACGTGTACGAAAAGTTAGCGTGAAGTCATTTTATTGATATACTGTGAAAAATCGAGTATTTGCATAGCATGAAAATTAATTCAAAAAGTAAGTTAAAAGAAAATAAGTTTAATTCTAAATAAAATTTCAAAAAGATATAGATATGCAATACAATCCTTCAACAGTACGATATTTTCAGATGTGATTATTGATATAAATTAATGCTTATTTCCCTATAAAGTTAAGGTTTTCATGCATCCGTGCCATAGTGCATTCATTTTGTAAATTTACTAAATATTATTACAAACGTTAAACACAGAATTCATTCACTATTGTATGTCTATCTATATCGCCCATTTTGAGTGTCCAATAAGCTGCCGTTTGATAGCAGTTAAGCGTGTATACTCTTACAGTGTTTGGGTTGAATGGCAGATTTGTGAAAATTGTGAAAACCACGGTACTATCAGTCAGAGATACGTCTTGTATTTCTCGCAAAGGATAAACAAAATTGTGTACCATACACAGCTCAGACTTTGTCCTCTATTTGTACTACATACGACTCAGAATTTGTCCTCTATTGGTACCATACAAAGTTCAGAATTTGTCTTCTATTTGTTCACAGTTAAGATTCTGCTTCGCCACGATGTTTCTAATTGGTTTCGAAGCCAATATCAAAGTCATTGTGTATAAACAAATGGCCAAATGCACCGGACCCAATTAAAAACATATACTGAAACCTGAAGTCCTGTCTAAATGTGGGAAGAAATTATCCCCCCTCCCCCGTAACCTTCACTTGCTACTCGTTCGATCCAGGATCAAACACAAATTCTGTTCACTACGCTACATTTCGTTGACTAACTCCAGTCCAATATACCTATCTGACCGCACCATGTGCACACCCCATCTAGAAACTTACACTCCTCTTCCGACACTCGCATTCTCATTATTCCCGCTGTTAATTGGATGTCATATGGATAAGGTTCTTTTGCTTACCAAAGCCCAGCTACGTGGAACGAAATGCCCATACACTGACACAAGAACACTGTGATTTCATTCAAGGGTGCTCTTAAAACTCACCTATTTCGACTACAAGAACAGACTAAAAGAATAAATAATGTTTACTTCCTTAATTATTGTCAACATGTATTTGTTTTATAATTTCAAGACATTTGTTTTTGTAATCTTGTCGTTGTATATGTTTTTATTTGCTATATAATATTGTAAAGCCCTTACAGCTTGTAAAGATTAGGCTCTGTACAAAGTTATTATTATCATTATTATTATTATTATTATTAGTATTAGTAGTAGTAGTAGTAGTAGTAGTAGTAGTAGTAGTGTTGTTGTTGTTGTTGTTCAGTATTGTCAATACCTTGCTGTAATTCCTGTGTACAGAGATAAAATTAAAGGCACTCACCCGACAGAAGTGTTTAATAACGTTTTACCCAAACTGAGCGCAGTAATATAAAACAGCCCCTTTGACCTTGGCTTTCTCTAGTTACAAACGTTTTCAGAGGTTATCATCTGCTCACTCAAGAAAATAGTTCCGTCTATATTGATGTCTGACGTCATAGGGCAAGAAACAACGAAAGCATTGAAAGCATACAGATAAACCTTATTGTGGGTGTGATAACACATCAATGAAATAACTTTTGTATGTACCTTTATAATCATTGGTATATCTCAAACGTAAACGCAGTCTGTGACGCAATTCATAAGTTATTCGAGATTTCCCGTTGGATATAACATATATATAACATATACGTTCCCATATCAATTACGTACATGCAATGATGTATGCCTGATGGTATACGTGAGAACTTATTTTAACGTTTAATATTTAAATGTAATTTCTTAATAATTTAGAAGATAATGCGCTTTAAGGAAGTTTAACCATTGCTTATGGACGAGAGTTCGCTGACTTGAATGTTTCCCCTAAGAGCTAAATGGGTGATACATAAGAATCCAATAGGCAATTTCAGTTTAAGACTACATTTCCACGTCCACAGTAGAAAATATGAAGCATTAGCTCGTTTGGGGTGTCTTATTAGTCTCGAAAAATGAAAATAGTTAGGGGTTTATACAGCGAGTTCATAAAGTGAGTTATGTGGTTGATAAAGCGAGTTATAGAGTTCATAAAATGAGGAAATCCTCAATGGATTCTCAGGTATAAAACTTATTTCAGGAAAATTCTGATGGTTGCTTTATGTCAATGAAAAACTCATAATTCAAAACACGTAATTAGACAGACATTACACAATCTTAATCTGAGGTATCTCACACTGCGATATTTAGTGATAGACTGAGATATTTGGTAACAGATTGAGATATTTAGTGATAGATTGAGATATTTGGTGACAGATTGAGATATTTAGTGATAGATTGAGATATTTAGTGATAGATTGAGATATTTGGTGACAGATTGAGATATTTGGTGACAGATTGAGATATTTAGTGGCAGACTGGGATATTTAGTGACAGGTTGAGGTATTTAGTGATACGCTTATAAATTTAGTGACACGTTGAGATATTTAGTGACACGTTGAGATATTTAGTGGACAAAGTTCTTAACAATACACTTTTGCCCCATTTGGCAATAATTTAATCTCACAGCAATTCCATTGTGCTCTAGAAAGGTACACAAAGTCTGAAAACGATTTGACAGTGACAGTTACAGACATTGAATCACAGGCTTCAGATACGTACTGTAATATAGTCAACAATGTAATTATATCAGAGGCTTCAGATCCGTAATTAAATATAGTCAGCAATATAATTACATCTGCAGTGCCAAAATAATGCAATATATCCGAATTATTAAACATGCTGCGTCTCTTGAATGCATGATATATGTATAAAGCTATGCTAATAATAATAATAATAATAATAAGAAGAAGAAGAAGAAGAAGAAGAAGAACAACAACAACAACAACAACAACAATAATAACGAATGCAGCGCTCATTTTATTATGATTTATTAATGCTGACTGATATGACAATAATAAACTGTTGGGCTTCTGATAATGGCATGCTTGATGGAACTTGAATCGACCTTGAGAGTATCATGCTCTAAGGGGGCGACAAGAAGAAGTTTCCAGGTCGGCTAGTTTAGATGCACGTTTACTCGACATTCGTGTGACAATTCAAGGTCGTGAACTACAGCATTCCGTTAAATAACTCATATAATGACATATGTGGTACAAGTACGCCTTTATCCACCGACTCTGTATATTATATAGGTAACTAGAGCCATAAAATGGTAAAAGTGACTTGTTGGCTTTCTGTGATATTTGTCAAAGTTGTACACACGGCATAAAGGTTGCATGAATGCACTTGACGCACTTGACGAGGTTAACACATTTGATTGTAACTTCTGTAATTGCATAAGGGTAATATGTCAAAAGTCATTTTGGAATATCATATACTCTGTGTTCAAAAGCTATGCTGGAATACCCTGTACTCTGTTTTCAAAAGCCACGTTGGAATACCCTATACTCTGTGTTCAAAAGCCATGTTGGAATACCCTATACTCCTGTGTTCAAAAGCCATGTTGGAATACCCTATACTCTGTATTCAAAAGCCATGTTGGAATACCCATACTATATGTCCAAAAGCGCTTGTCAAATCATTTTTGGGTTTCATATAATTCAAATTTTATATAATTAGAAACGAGCTAGAAATTTCCAGGGTAAAGTCTTTTTCTAGGGTAAAAGGATGAATTGCATTTCCTGCTTCGACCAGAAGTGATAATGTTTCATTCTACGTCAACTTTCAAAGGAAGAAATATGCCTGTCATAAGAGATCTTGAGAAGTATTCTATTGGATACAATGAATGATGGGTATCATTCGTAATACTTTTCGTTTTACTGCAGGGTCAATATACATCGTATTCCTTGTCATTAAGTGAAACAGAGAAAAATGCCAACAAGTGGATAGTCACAATAATAAACCTGGATAAAATGTCCACAGGCCTCTTGCACTTAATAATGAGAAGGAATTACTCATCTTTTGTTCAGAAATGTAAATAGTCTAGTCCATAACTCACAACACAATTTCATCGCTGTTGTCGTAATTAATGAGAAGAAAAAGAATGATCGCACATGTAATTGCAATGATCTAGGTGGTAAACTACAGTATAATTACAATGATCAAGGTGGTAAACTACAGTGTAATTACAGTTATCTAGGTGGTAAACAACAGTATAATTACAATGATCTAGGTGGTAAACTACAATATAAATGCAATGATCTAGGTGGTAAACTTCAGTATAATTATAAATTGTGGAAGTGAGAACGTTTGACGTGCTGAAATTTAAGAATTAGGCAAGTTATAATTCATGGGATGAAAATCTACTGAAAATGCATGTATCAAAGCGTTAAACACAATCCCCCATATTTACCAACAAATGCATTGAATTTTTATGGCCGTTCAAAAACTCAGATGCAACTTATAACAAATTAGGTGTTTTCCTATAACGTACGTTCAACCCGATGTCCTTGTCTGTTGCTTCTTTATCATACACAAAGGGATTTGAAGCTCACACATCGAGGAAATCTGATGAGATTGAATATTTTCATTAATATTTTCTTCAAAATATTGCTTCAACCGGAATAAATCAATACTACATCAGCTTAATAACAAACTTCACCACCCAATATGTTATTGTCGCTATCATTGAAAAGAATTATATGGACAGAGCCCAAATCGATAATGATATCTTCATGGGATTTACTAAATGACAGGTAACAATACAATCGTCAGTAATGTCCTCATATGGAACCAACAGAACAAAACATTCTACTTTACACCATGTCTGCTGACTTCACACCGTGTTCTCTAACTCTACGCAGTGTCCTCTGACATTACACCGTGTCATCTGACTTTACACCGTGTCCTCTGACTTTACACCATGTCCTCTGACTTTATCTTAATGATTTGTTTTAATTGCCATGACTTGTCAATAGAGTCAAATATTACATACGACTGATTGTATGCTATATGTCTTTCAGCTGACTCATATCCCGTGATTACTAAAACATTGATAGATGAAAGAAGATAAAGATTTATAGGACGATCAAAGGAAGCTGAACGAATAAATAAAGTTAAAATCATTTAATTTCGTTCTCGTGGATCATTCTGCCATGTATTGAGGTCTCAATAGCAGCCCATACCAAGAAGGCGTTCACCCCAAACAGACGTAATCTAAATCGTCCGTGAAATTGTTTCGATGCGTTTGTATGAACTTGGTATGTAATTATTTCTTAGCTCTTCAGCAATATAAAAAATCCCTTGCTGATTTCTCGTTTTGGAACGAAAACCGCGGACTACGTGGATGAGTTGTTAAGATCAAAGGAACATCTTTCTGTTTGTAACACAATGCATCACCTGTACTACAGTCTCAGTGTTTAAGAGGTAAAAACGAAGGAGTTCGAGTGAATGACAAAGATCATCATATGTTTTCTGTACCTCAGCAATCTAGATCAAGTTATCACCTAACATACACCCTCCCAAAAAATGTAAAACATAATAATAAAAATTAAAAGAAATAAACAAATAAGATACATTAATTCAGAGTCATACCGATGTAACTTTAGGGCAAGAAAAAGCAATACATTCCCCAGATTCTAGAAGTAGGATATAATTAGAAATTCATTGGAAGATATCAGCGAGAGGTTTGGAGTCTTCATTATTAATAATTTGATGTCTCGCAAATAGTAAGGTAATACAAACTTGGTCTACGAATATTCAGAAGGTGTGCCACATTTTAGTTGCACTTTTATGTGACTTTTCATTGCGTCATCACATACAAATATCAAGGAAGAAATGCCACTTTAGAATAATAGAGGTCAACTGAAGACAGAACTGAGAAAAAACCCCACGCCTTTGCATTAGCTTAACACATTATGTACTATCATGTAGCCCATCATGAAGCGGTATTCATTTTCGAGTACAACCGAAGATTACACACACACACACACACACACGCACACACGCACACACACACCGCGGAAACTACTTGGAAGATGAAGTGAGACGATTTAACAGGAATTTAAAAAAAAACTTAAAATGAAAATAGGTGTCAGGGACAAAGGCAACATAAAAGCAATATTAATTTGTGTCCATCAATATGGTAAAAAAATGAAAAAATGTCAGATACGAGAACGATCTGCATACAGTAGTCTCCACTTCAAGATGACTTAATGTTACTTTGTGTAGAAACCGATATACTGCTTAAGAAACTAATATTTACTTAATAATATTTAATGCTGATAAATTAAATGAGAATACTAATATCTATCTATCTACCTATCTCTCCTATCTATCTATCTATCTATCTATCTATCTATCTATCTATCTATCTGTCTGTCTGTCTGCCTCTCTGTCTGTCTGATTGCATTCCCTGAGTAATAATTATGCTACAGTAGAGTCACAGATACCATCTTACCTATGACTCTCCACAAAATTTGAAAAGTAAGAGAAACTGTACACATTCACAGACAATGCGAGCATGCCATTCTTGTGACGTCTGACATCATCGTTAGAAATAAAAACTTGAACATCAGAGAACTCAGGTCTGGTGTCTTTACTGTTACAGTCCTCCTCAAAGAAGACCAAATACAGATTCAAACTCAACCTTGTGATTTTGTAAAGAACTAAGGAAAAAGCTTTATGAAAAGTTCTCTTGTCACTCAAAGACAGTATGAGAGAAAAATATGAACTTACAGTTAAAGTAGATTGGCTTTACAATTTAAATGGCATGGCATT